>JAEANM010005424.1:0-19632 GCA_017656035.1 Myanophis thanlyinensis
ATTATATGGTATAGTGATGATTTTTATTATTATTATCTACTTGTAATAAGAAAATTGAATAAAATATATTTGTGAAAAAAAAAAAAGAATGCAACCCGAATTGTACATTCCCTGACTTATAAAAGTGTGTGCATTCAGGGAGGAAGGAAAACTCCTAGAATGATAGCAATGAATGGCTACAGCCATTCTGAGAAGTACCTATTACATAATTCGTTATCTAGCATAGTGGCTCAATTGATAATAGATTTACATATAATTTGAAGGTGAAGCACAGAGATAGCTTACATTTATGATTGTTTAGCAAAAATTCATCTCTGCAGGTATTGCTTTAACAATTCTTAAGATGCATTTAAAAAAAACATGTTTCTCAGGTAGTCAGCTCATACTTTCAAGTAATCATATTTAATAAAGTAAATTATTATCAGCACTCTGGGTATCAGATGGTAAACACAACTAGATCAGCTAAATCTACTTTATTGTATAAGGCTGCATGAGGGTTATGCCAAATTGATTTAAAACAAATAACTGATGGTAATAGGTGGTAACGAAGAGGCACCCTGTCTCTATTATGTTTCAAATGCCCTGGTTCCTGTATTATATAAATCTAACAGCAAATAGACTCACATATAAGAGTAGTCTGTTGTAAAATCTAGTTTAGCCCCCATCATGGGTTGTTTGCCATTAGACACACTGGTCACTGTCTTAGATGTTGGTGTTTTTATGGGGGGGAAAACAGCTCTCTAGATCAGGGGTCCCCAACCTTTTGGGTCTCAGGGACCACTAAATTCATAATTTTTGAATCCCGCAGACCACTAATATGATCTGCCTAATGACTGATCCCTGATTTAGTGCAATATAAAAAATGCAAATAATTTTTCTGTGGACCATCAAAATTTTCTCATGGACCACTGGTTGGTGACCCCTGCTCTAGATGCTCATCTTGAGTCATTCAGCTATTCTCGTGAATAAGAGTGCTGTGCATACTATTCAGCCAGATCTGTACTCCCTAATCTGGCCAGCTATACTCAGAATTTAAATAAGCAGCATTATGTCCCTGCAATCTTAATACTTTTCTATGATTACCCAGTGCTAATCTTATCTAATTGTTGTTCAGTTGTTCCAACTATTTACGTCTTGATGGACATCATTTCACCAGGATGGTCTTCTTTGGCCCTTGTAAGCTGATACTTGTGTAATCAGTGATATCTAGCCACCTTGTCTTCTGTCAGCCTTTTCTTTGATTGCCTTCACATTATATGTCCAAAATAGCTGAGCTTTAGCTTCATTATTAGCACCTCCAGTGAGCACTCTCTTTTCTTTATTTAGTACAGAATAAAATTGTTCTTGCAGCTAGAGGTATGCTCCACACTTTCCAGCTTCCACTTTTTCAAAGGCATATTTTTTCTTCATTCAGCTTTCAAAGCTACATGTTATAATGGCTTGACTTGACTATAAGAATCTTGTTATAATCTGTGCACTTTAATATTTTCTACTTCTGTTGCAGTCTTCTTCCCAAGTAACATTGCTGCAGCCACCACCTGTCTTTATTTCTTCTATTGACAAGCAATGCCAGCTTAATGCAAATAGACAAGTAATAAAAGCAGACAGTACCTTTCTAAAGTCAAAAATTATTCTAGCTTCCCCCTCCCCAATTTTGAGCTGCACCTTCAACAAGATATTCCTAGTCTTCCTTGCATCCAGCCATCAAAGTGGTATTATCCACAGAGCTCATATTTCTTACAGATATTTTAATTCCAATCCTATTTTTTCTATTCTGCAATTTCTCACAATCTATGATAGATCTAAGTTAAATCAGCTGAATTGTTACATATTCTATTTTAACTATAATCATATAAACTGGTGAAACAGCCTGCTTCACCTATATTTTTAAGGATAACCCATATTTTCTTGTGATCTACATAATCAAAAGCATTTGTATTATCAATACATCAAAAGAAATATCTTTTAGAGTTCCCTTGTCTTTTCCATTATCTATTGGATGTTAGCAATGTGATCCCAAGTGCTGCTATTCAGTCTTTTGTATAGTAGATAATACATAAACTTTTGTCTTGATTAAATCAAGAGTGTCCTATTACAGCAACTGGGGATGCATAATCTATTCTACCTTGCATTCTCTCTTTGAAATAGTTAGGTCCTACTTCTGAAGGTTGCCACAGATATGGATATCTTGAGTGTAGCTTCCTTCTGTTCATAATCAGCATTTGCTGGGGTACTATATTTAGGTTGCAAAATCCAGATGTGGGTGCAAAATTTTTCATCCTATTTTTTAATCAAATCATCATCCAGATTTCTGAAGCCCAGCTATAGTACTCATAGCATTTGCTGGCATTTCTCTTCTAGCATTTGCCCTCTCAGAGTTCCCTACAAAGGTAAAGGTAAATTAATAGAAAGCTGATCTGTTCAAATCAGAAATGATATCAAGTAACACAAGAGACTCATTCTTCTTACAACTCATTGATTTGTGCAGAAGCACCAGGAAGATAATTTAAGGTGGTGTAGTATTGGCGCACTGAATAGTGAAGGTACTGTAACACATTTCAGCACCAAAGATGCAACAGAAGCCACAGAGAGGATGAAGTCAAAAAACCAGATTGCCAACTTTAAAACTGCAGTATTTCCCTGGTGCAGAAATGGTGGATAGCACTGTAAATCAATAGTGGAGGAAAAAGTAATTCTCATTTCCCAAATATTTACAGTCATAGCATCTACTCTGTAAAATTAATACCACCACTAGATACCCCAAAACTTTTATCTTTGCAGCTCAAATATGGTAGCTCTACTGTACCTAAGACTTCACTGTCAGTTCTAAACAATAGGATCAACCATTTTTCCCCTTGCCTAAGCAACAAAAGTTTTAGCCCAATTCTGTCACCATGTGATAAAGTGATTCTCTTTTTCTAATGCTTGCCATTGTATGGAATAGGCTCAGATTAAATCAGTTACAGTACATACTTCTAGGAAAGAATGGCCCAGAAGGGAATAGGATACAATAAAGTGCAGTATGCTTGCAAATAACCTACACGGCCCACATAAGCACAAAATCCTAAAATAAACGACTCAATGTAGCCTAAAAAGTTAGGGAAGTCAGAAGACAATTCCTACAATTTCCAGACACTATAACGTTAGCTAAAACCACGAGGAATTATGTGGTATAGTCTGACTAAGGTTAAATCAAGAATATTCATTGGAAAACATGATGCAAAGGCTACTGAAATGACATATGGCTCCATTGTACTCCTCCATTACATTAGATTTTAGTGGATAAAAATCTTAGTCGCCTTCCCACCGCCACTGCAGAGACTTTCCTTGCGCGGCAACTTCCCTGCCCAGATGGCCCGACAAGGTCGGCAGAGCAATGCATTGTGGAAAATGTAGTCCGCGAGGACGCTCAGGCCCACAGTATGTTTGCAGTTAGAGGAAGTATCGAAAGGAGGCGGGGCTTTCCAGTCGAACTCCACCTTCCTTTCCCGCCAATTCTGACACTAGTTATTTGGCGGCAAGCTACGAGGCGGATTTCTCTGTTGGGAGGCGGACGCCGGCGGGACCGTGGTTTCTTCCCGACGTGGATAAGACGCGATGAACGCTGACGGTCAGCTGCAGACCAGCTTCCCCAATGGGTAGGGGCACGGGTTGCCGATGGGTTGTGCATTCTCATAACGCGATACTCTCTGTTTACACTCACTTGTGCGTCCACCAGGGCTGCTTAGACCTCTGCCTTTTCCCCGAATCCGCCCCACCTTTGAATACCCACTCGTATTGCTTGGGCAGTTGAATCGGGCCCCTCAAAAGCCTACTTAACATACACACACATCCCGGTGAAATCATTCATTCCTTTCTGTGAAACTTTTTTTTTAAATTTTGTCCTCTCTCTCGTCTCACTATTTTTAATGAATTAAACAGAAGCAGCCTCTTCACTATATTTTGTGCAGGTCCCTTTTGATTTTAAATGTCCGCAGTGCAGGAGAACCAGAAGTGTGCATTCACAAACTCAATGAGGGAAGGGTACAAGTGGATCACAGTGTAACCTATTTTGTAGGCTCTCATTTTTTTCATTATTCGAGTGAAGAAGAAACAAACCCTGCTAATTCTAAATCTGTGAAGTAAAAGAAAAGTCAGGAGAAAAAAATGGTAAGAGCAAGGGGGGGGGGGGGCAACCAGTCCTGTGAGAAGTAAACTTATTAATTGGTGGGTCCTGGGAGAAGAAAGAATTGAATGGCATGTACTGAAGCTGGCATGGCCTGACGGCTGACTGGCTGAAACAATCATTTTGTTTAACAGTAACATTTCATTGCAGAACTCAGCTTGTCAAACAGGTACAAGATAACAAGTATAGGTATGAACATGAACACAACAAAGGAAGTAAATACAAGTAAACGGGGACAGCAAGACAGAGACGGTAGGCACGCTGGTGCACTTATGCACACCCCCTTTATGGATTTCTTAGGAATTGGGTCCGCGGTAGACAGTTTGAGGTTGAAGCTGTGAAGGTTTGAGGATGTAACAACGGAGTCAGGTACAGTGTTCCAGGCAGTGACCACTCTGTTGGCTGAAGTCGCATTTTCTGCAATCGAGATTGGAGTTGTTTACCTTGAGTTTGTAAATTCCAATATAAATTTTAAGCAACTGCTGAATGTATGTGGTGGCCTACCATTAATTGTTGTGAACAGAGTATACTACCTTTATTAAATGGTTATAGAGTTCACAGATTATAAAGTAGTATGTAATGTCTTGATTATTACGGAAAATTAAATGATAGGAGGATTTACAATTATTTAGAATTAGAATTGGAATTTAGAATAGGAGTATCTACTTACTCCAACATAATATGACAAGGTTGAAAAATCAGCTCAGTATTAGAACACACAATGAAATGTTAACACCCAGAGGTAAATACAGGAGACTGTATTTAAGTAACTTGCATACATGTATGGCTTCCCTTATGTCTGGAGGAAAATCGCTTATCCTGCTTGTGAATGCTTGAGAATGCAGAGCACAGATAGTTTTGTTGCTCTGCCTGGCAAGAAACCCTGACCAAAAGCAATATTTTATGCAGCCTGCTGTTGTCAAATCTAAAGAATTGTGGTTGTTTGCAACTTGGAGGAAAGGCATTTCCTTCAGCGGGTTAAATTGCTAGGGATTAAATATAAGATTAGTGTTAAATATGTTGCTGGAGGTCTTTGGTTTCTGAAATTTTCTTGTTCAATAACTTTTTTCTCCAGGATTCCCTCTTTTCTAAAATTAGAGTAATAAAAAAGCATCCCTTACAGATGTAGAATCAGCTTCTTTTAGGTGTAGTACAGTAGTAAAGACTCAGATGAAATTTACATTAGTTATGAGATACATGCATTTAACTAAACAAAATTCAGTAAAGTCTGTATTGGATGCTTCTGTACTTTTGTGGATTTTAAACAAGTTTTCACGATGATGAAGAAAATGCTAGTTCTGATTTGCTCTAATCTAAACAAACAACAATGAGAAAGTCGGAATGAGATAAGAGTTCTTCTTCCACATATGCAATCTCAGAATTTAACTTAACAGCTTTACATGTATTTTCAGAATCACTTTCAATTTGAGTTTGGTCTAGCTAGTGGTTAAGGCACCAGCTAAGGAAAGTGAGAGATTGTGAGTTCAAGTCCTGCTTTGGCCAGGTTTGGATAACTTTGGACTAGTCACTTTCTGTTCAACACACTCCATTATTTACAAGGCTGTAATTATGAGGAAAATAGGAGGAAGAAGGTATGTTGAGATGTTTGCAAAAACAATAAAGGTGGGCTACAAATACACATAATCTAAAGTAATTTAACCTGAAATTGTGTTGCTGAATGTTTATTTTATGAAACATTTATATCCCATGCTTCACATTTTAAAAAGGAAAACAAGTTGATTTATACAGTAAATAAAAAAGGATAGATTCTAAGAATTTTGGATCAGACTTGATCCTAAAAAGTAATCTCATGAAATATATAACTGAAATATGTTATATATGATGGGGAAATAAGTCTTTTGATCCAATCATTGTAAAACCTGAATACTGAATTCATATTACAGCAATGACTGATTTAATGTCATGATTAGACTCACCTGAGTGTTTAAACTGATCTGCTATCATAAAATAATGAAGAAATGGCCTCATCTTGACTAGCTTTTTATCTAAGTTCAATTTTTAGAGTGTATCTTAGTTCATGATAAAGTAATGATTGTCCTTCAGATGGGTTTCCCTAAGGAAAAAATATTGAAAAGCAACATTATTCTTCATTAGTGGAAGTCTTTCTCTTAAAATCAGAGAAGAAATTGCTTCATGAAAAAAATATGAGCTTACTACAGATGCATGCATGGCTTGTTGTTACAACGTGATAGGATTCATACTACGTATTAAACTCCAAAAGCAGATTAACAAAAAATGACTACGTAACATACAAATACACTAATAGAAGTTAGTGTGATGGTCCAATTTACACAATATACTAAGACAGTGACTTCGCTTTACAGGAGCTGGACCACAAACTGTCCAATTCCATTATAGCTTAATCTATCATGTTGTGTGAACACAGCTATACAGCTTCTTTTTCTAGACCAAATTTGGGAGGTTTTTTTTTAGAAGGAGGCATTTGCACAGTGCATATTGGAGATCTTCTGCATCAGATAATATTAACTATATTATGTATGTATATAATTTTTAAAAAATATTGTATATTTTATTATTTATATATCTACTGATTAGCTCTGAGAGTTTTTATATAATATGGATGATCACATACATTTTCCAATACAGAAATTTCTAGTAAATAAGCTTATGTTTGGGAACCAAAGCTTATGTTTGGGGAAAGCAGAGCTCACTGTGCAGCAGAAAAATCCATTGTTATGTTCATATGCATCTTTCAATTTAATTGTAAGAATTGCTGATCCTGTTCTTAAAAAGCTTCAGTGACTTTGGTGCTCTCAAATCAGATTCAACTTCTGGTTAGTGTGAGGACAAATGCACACCATGTTAATATATTTTTAGTATAGTTTTTAGGCATAGACAAAATATTACAAATATCTTAAGTTGAAATAAAAGAATGCACTCCACGATCCCTGCAATTCAGTTTTGTAGGATTTTTATATGAGTTTCTGCTTTCTAAAGTTAAAAAATTCTGTAGAAGTTTCTAAGGATCAGTAAATCAGTAAATGTTGGAGTATGTTGATGGAGAAATGTTGATGGATATAAAACCTGCAAACTGTATTTTAGATACTAGGGTTGAATGGCATCAAATGAGGTTGTCTTTCTGAGAGCTTGCATTAAATGATAGGGTTTTTTTAGAGAATTGGAAGAATATAGCTGCTCACATTGTATAGCGCAGGCAGAATTTGAATGAGTATAAATATTCCTGGGTTTTTATGTCTAGAGCATGAATAGCAAAATATTTCACAAGCCACAACCCACTTTAAACTCCCAGGAAACCCGTATTTATTTATCTAAATAATTAGAAAATAGTGCAGAGGGGTTATTCTCTTTGGAAGAACGTAATGCTTTGAAAAAAAGAGCTTATTTAAATGCTGCTTTTTGGGGTCATTGTTCCACCTGCTTATTCGTGTTTGCTAATATGCAAAGTAAAAAAAAGACTGTTATTAGACTACCACAAAAGCAGTCAAAATGGAACACTTGACTTCTGACATTGGATTATATGCTATCAACATGGCTTATGAGCGGTATAATTGAATATCATTAGCAGGCATTGACACTCCAAGAATATTCAGCAAAAACATATTTCATGTTCAGTGTTTATTTTTAGCTGTAACAAATGAAACTGCATCAGATGCTTGCTGTAAGAATAGCTGTCTGAGGGTATCTTCATTCAAACAACTTAATGTCAGTAATGTTGGAGCAAGTAAAGTAATATTTTCCATATTTTTGCAAAGAAGATACTATTAAGGGATAGATAATAGTTAACATTGCATGACTTAAACACTATAAATTGCAGTTTTAAATGAGATAATTCAGTCTCCTTTTGCCCTTTTGGTCTGAAAAGTAATGTTAATAAGACACTAGGCAGATATAAAACAATATTTCCAACCAGTAAAAGTTTTGATTTGAATCTGTAACCTTCAAGGTCAGATTCTGCTCTTTTAGTTGTACTTAATTAAACTCTGATGCCACTCTTCTGTATGGCAATAATTGATTTATTTCTGCAGATTCAAACACTGAGGTCAAAGTGCATTTTGTACAGGTTTAATTTTCTTTTTAAAAAATCTTAGTTCATGCAAACCATAACCATTTATTGTCATTGTGTAATTTCTGTAGATATGCTTATGAGATGGCCTGTAAAAAACGAGATGATTACTTGGAGTGGCCTGAATATTTTATGGCTGTAGCATTCTTGTCAGCACAGAGAAGCAAGGATCCAAATTCTCAGGTAGGAAAATGATATTTGGGCAGACTAAGATAAAGCACCGAAGCTGAAGTCTTAGGCAAACTATCCTTGGAATAATCAAGTTGAATTGAATTCAACATATAAAATTGGCTTCTTTGAATAGACATAACTAGATCTGTCTCCAAAACTTGTAGGACCTGTCCTGAAAAGAAGTCCTAGCATGTTTTTACGCATGCACCTAATATAAGGTCTACCCCCAAAATAAGCCCTACTTAGCTTGTATAGCTGCTTGCCTGCCCAGTCCATTTATTTGTCACAGTGCTGCAGCCACGAGGTGAAGTGGGGAGATGGAGTTGCCCTACGCGCCCTGCACCAGCTTACCTCAGGGCCCCTGTAGCCAGGCCATCCATGCTCCAACACCTACCTCATGATGGCAGCTCCACCAGCCCTATCCAGCAAGACCTTGTGTGGCTGCAGGCCCCCTTCTTTTTCTTGCTCACGTGGCCATAACAGAACAGGAGGCTAAGCAATGTGCTGGTGCTGTGGCCATGAGGTGAGGCAGTGTTTGGGCGTGGATGGCTTGGCTGTGGGGGTCCT
The DNA here is from genome assembly GCA_017656035.1 of Myanophis thanlyinensis. NCBI lineage: Eukaryota > Metazoa > Chordata > Lepidosauria > Squamata > Homalopsidae > Myanophis > Myanophis thanlyinensis. The sequence continues at coordinate 8,970 of JAEANM010005424.1, forward strand.
GAGATAAGCCAGTGTGGGGCAGCTCCACTGCCTCGCCTTGTGGCCGTGGCACCAGTGCATCGCTTAGCCTTTGTTGTAGCTGCAAGCAAACAGAAGAAGTGGGCTGGTGGCCATGTGGGGTCCTGCTGGATGGGGGTGATGGAGCTGCAACTGCAAAGCAAGGCAGGTGTTGGGGCATGGGTGGCCTGGCTGTGAAGGCCGTGAGGTAAGCTGGTGCAGGGTGTGGGGGCAGATCCACCCCTGGCCTCGCAGCAGCAGCACTGGTACACTGGGCGGGCTACTGCCCCGCCGCAAACAAGCAGAAATGGCCCTCCCATACATGGAAAAAAATAAGACAACCCCCCAAAATAAGCCATAGTGCTTATTTGTGGCCCCAAACAAAATAATACCAGGCTTTATTTTCGGGGAAACACTGTATTAGCTTTTTAGAATTATTTTAAATATTGTCATGTGTTTTAATTAATTGTATTACACATCCTTTAATCTGGTCTTTGATCATAATAAAACATTGGTTATTAAGATTGTCTCCTATCGTAAAAATGAGTTTAAAAAAGAAGTTAGAAGAAGATACTACTGAAAATCAGGCTGCTTTATATTTGAATTTAAAATAACAAATTACCAGAATGATATGGACAAAGATGTTACACTAGATTTATAAACGAAATTGGCTGATATTTTAATAATGAAAAGTGACACACAACAATAAATCAAAAACTATTTTTTTAAAACAAAAAGTGGGAATATAAAGCTGGCTTATTTGATTAAGGCTAAAATATGTATGGTTTTTCTAACTGTTAATAGGTTTTTCTTGATTAGGACTGAATGATAAGACTAAATATTTGCTTATAGATAGATATAAGAGGAAGAGGGTTTTAAGAGAAAGTGGTAAGTTGTGATATAAAGAAAATATTACAATTTATTTGATTAAGGTTAAAAAGGTATTATTTCTGGCACATTACATTTTCTGAGAGTTTCTGAAGGAAGACAGAAAATGATAATAAACCAACTTGTACAGTGAAGGGATTAAATATTAAGATTCTTAATATGTTGATTCTGATCATTCTTAATCCATTTTATATGAGTACTAAATGGTGAGGTTTTAAAGATTTGTTTATAGATGAGGTAAGATATATGGGTAGATTTTTTGTTGTAGTTTTAGAAAAATTGATAAATTACTGTGATAAAAATTAAGAAAAGGCATATGAAACATTTATTTGATTAAAGTTAAAATGTGTGTTGGGGTTTGGTAACTGAATAGATTTTTACTGATTAAGACTGAATGATGAAGCTATAATTTGTCAATAAGAGATAAGATGAGAAGAATAGATCTTCTATTTGACTTAGAGAAGGTGATAAGTTACTGAAATTTAGTTGTCTTGATAAACGGGAAAGCTATTTCTTTATGTCTTTTTCATATGGACATAGTATATATGCACTGTTAACATTTTTGTTTTTTATATTTTTCTTAATTTGTATTCATTTTTTTTATTTTAAAAATTTAATTAAAACTATTATAAGATAAGTAAAAATGAATTGTTCATTCATTTCCCTGGCATCCTGACCCACAGTTTGAGAATTCTTACTGAAATGTAATAAGTTCTTAATTTCTGTGACTGTTTAAGATTAGCAATAACATTATGATTTTTCCCCAGAAACTGGTACAATTTTGGAAGTATTGATCAGATGTTCATTTCATAGTTGATTTAGCATCTGCTAAATTTTTGCAGTTGTGTTTGCAATTGTAACTTATTGGCAGGCTTGAAAAGCCATCATATATACAATGCATTGTATACATGGATAAAAATCAAACAAGTTGTTTCTATCTAGGAATCTTGGTACAGTTAAAGTACCAACTTTTAAGGCACATTGAGATAACCTGAGCCTCTAATGCTAGAGGAGCACAAATGCAGATAGGTGTGCTTCAGGTTCCATTGAGTAAACCATGTCATCTTAGAGAATCTAGGAAGTACACCTAGTATGTTGTAGCTCTTCCTCTCTCTCCCCCCCCCCTTGAAGATTCATGCAATTCCAAATGTTTTGGAAATTGTTAAAGATCTAGATGTTGTCAGGGCCTTGAGATAGGTGATTGTAGAGCCTCATATATTTGTAGTTGGTCTATAGTTGATGTTCTGTTCTTCAGATTGGTTTTAGCACCCATAAATAAATATCATTTGGACTAACATTGAGCAAGACATCATGGAATAGGGTAGCCTCAAAATCCAATACACTTCATGCATCAATTAATATTCTTGGATACTCTTACCCTTCTGAGCCATAGTCAACAGGTAAGTGGATGACTGGAGTAAAACAGTAAACTAGATACTCTGTTTTAGGTTGGTGCTTGCATTGTGAATTCAGAAAACAAGATTGTTGGAATTGGATACAATGGGATGCCTAATGGATGCAGTGATGATCTTCTGCCTTGGACAAGAACAGCAGATAATAAACTCAACACAAAATATCCCTATGGTAAGGAATGTAATCATTAAATTAGGTTTTATTTTTCCTGATGGAAACAGAAGGCAATATTACCAGAGGTGCCTGTCACCTTTTAGGTAGGATCAAAATATTTATTTTATAGCTCCTACATATCAGGAACTACATGAGAAAACCTCCCAAACATTTCCTGTCTGTTTGTAAGCAGACTGTTACAAAAACTCTAAATTAAACTTTATCCTTTCTCAATTTCTGTTGATTTTTTTCTTCCTATAGGACTTTCCCTGGACACAGCAGAAGTCTCAGTCTTGGGGCTGTCATTCTTGCGACTGGGTTTTTTTGACAATCACTTTACCAGAATAAGTACTCACCAGATGGTTTTTTTCTTATTCTTGCCCAAAGGACCATTTTTGATACCTACTCAGGAAGTGAAATTATGGTGCTATCGTCAAGCAGCCAAGAGACCTATGGATTAGGGCATAATTAATGTTCTTTTTGATTGGCAGGGCCACTTCAAACTGGACTAATGTAGATGTAGATGACAGGTTTTCTCACTGAACTTTCCCCTTCCATGTTCAGTGCTCTCTCATCTCTGTGGGTCTCTGAAAAGTGACCTCCCCCACAATCAATTTGGCCTTATGGCTGAGCATAGGGCAGTCACCATGCACAGACATTATTAGCTCAGGACCTAGTATATAATCCAAATCAGGTACAGATGTTTTGGCAAGTTGATATACTTTGACTGTAACCAAGTATAGTTACTTCTGCAGAAGAATAGACAGACATCTTGCATTCAGCCATGTCTGGCTTTTCATATATTCACATAGATACCCAAACAAATTATTAGTGCTAGGTAGTTGATAAAAGAAGCAAGGATTGGGAGTTATTTTCTTATAGGAGAATGCATTTGTAGAAAACGAAGGGATTATTGAACAAGCATTAGAAGTGGAGTTCAAGAAAATAACTCCATGAATAGAAAGAAGTATTGTAAGGAGAACTATAATGGAAGAGGCCTGATGGCTGGCCCAAGCTAGACATGACAATTGAAGATTTGCTGTTCTAGTATAGAGAAATGCTGGCTGATATATCTAAACTAACTGGAGTTATCATCAAGAAGGATGTTCTATCAGCCAGTCTGAAAGAGAAAGATGAGAGGCTAATATTTTATCCGTCCTTCATCTCTACAATAGGATTTAAACAGATAACAAAGTAATTAAATGCTTTTAAAATGTTACCTAGTTGGATAATGAAACCTCTGCAAGAAAATGACCAAGCTCAGAGAGCACTAAGGACCCTACAGTTCAATTGTGAGCTACAAATATTCTCTCCTAAAGTAATTAGAAATATCCATGTTCACATATATATTAATTAGAGCAACAATACTGTTATCAAATACAGTGGAACCTGCGGTCACGAATGCCTCTCACCGTGACCAAATCGGGTGCTGACCAACAATTTAGCAAACTGCATCTGGTCACGAATAAAAACTCAGTGACCAAACACGATGTGGCCGATTTCCTCTTCTGAGCTGATTTTGCCTTCCTTGCCATTTTTTATTTTTTTGTACGTGCATGCGTAGTCAGTCTCACTTCCAATCACGATCAAATCAGGTGCCGATTGAAGTTCTGAAAAGGATTACGGTCGTGACTGGAGGTTCCACGTATATGTAGTTAGAGAAGCGTTAGATTGATATTGAACAGTAATGACAAAAACATTCTTGCTGAAAGGCAGTTTAAAAAGTAAAGTAGTTAAGAATTCAAAAGAGCTGCTTTGGGTCTGTGTCCTAATGAAATCCTTAATATCCTCAGGAATACTCTATGATAAAACATTGGCAGTAATGGGACCAAAGTATAATCATGCTGTTAGTTCTCAGTGGTTTTTGTTATCCTGGAACAACAAAAGAGGCCCACATTCAAAGTAACTACCTTCTACAGCACTTAACATCCTTTTGCCATTTTCACTTGATATTTTGTAGCATAAACTGATAGGTAAAATTCCTCTTTCTTCTGGAATGGATGGTGTATTATATTTTAATGAAAACAAGACTTTTTTTTTGACAAATACATCTGGTATCTATACCTCTGTTAGGTATAGAGGCTAACAGAGACAGAAGAGATTAAGAAGATGTGGGAAAATTATACAGAAGAACTATACAAGAATGAGCTTAACATCCCTGATAACCACAATGGGGTGGCCACTGACCTCGAAGAGGCAGAGGAACTAGAGATCAAATTGCCAACATATGCTGGATCATGGAGAAAGCTAGGGAGCTTCAGAAAAACATCTTCTGCTTCACTGACTATGCTAAAGCCTTTGATTCTGTGGATCACAACAAATTGTGGCAAGTTCTTAAAGAGGTGGATGTATCAGACCATCTTGTCTCTTGAGAAACCTATATGTGGGTCAAGAAGCAACAGTGAGAACTCGACATGGAACCACTAATTGGTTCAAAATTGAGAAAGGAGTTCGACAAGGCTGTATACTGTAGCCCTGCCTATTTAACTTAAATGCTGAGCACATCATGAGAAAGGTGGTGCTAGATGAATCACAAGTTGGAATTAAGATTGTTGGGAGAAATATCAACAACCTCAGATATGCAGATGATACCATTCCAATGGCAGAAAGTGAAGAGGAACTAAAGAACCTTTTGATGCAGGTGAAGGAGGAGAGTACAAAAGCTGGCTTGAAACTCAACAATAAGAAAACTAAAATCAGGAACTCAATTCCTGGCAAATAGATGTGGAAGAAATGGAGGTAATGACAGATTTTATTTTCCTGGGCTCCCAAGATCACCGCAGATGGGGACTACAGCCAAGAAATTAAAAGATGCTTGGTCCTGGAGAGGAAGGCAAAGCTATACAGCATACTAAAAAGCAGATATTTCATCCTGCCAACAAAAGTGCGTATAGTCCAGACTATGGTTTTCCCAGTTGCAATGTATGGCTGTGAAAGTTGGAGCATTAGGAAAGGCTGAGCGCCAAAGAATTGAGGCCTTTGAATTATTGTGCTGGAGAAGACTCCTGCGAGTCCCTTGGACTGCAAAGTGATCAAACCAGTCAGTCTAGAGGAGATCGACACTGACTACTGTTTAGAAGGCCAGATCATGAAGACGAAACTGAAATATTTTGGCCACCTAATGAGAAGGAAGGATTCACTGGAGAAGAACCTAATGCTGGGAATGATTGAGGGCAAAAGAAGGTCCTGGGGAGGAAGGCTAGAAGAAGAGAATGAGGTGGCTAGATGGAGTCACTGAAGCAATCAGTATGAGCTTAAATGGACTCCTGGGGATAGTAGATGACAGGAAGGCCTGGAGGAACGGCCATGGGATTGCGATGGTTCGGACACGACTTTGCAACTAACAACAACAATCTATACCTGTATTTCTTCCACTTCAATCTTATGTAGTTCTTTCTGGTGTTCTTTATCAGTCTCTTAATAAGACGGGAGATTGTTCTTTTCTGTCATTTGTGGAGCACAGAATGAAATACAAAAACACTTTGGTCTCACTACTGCCAATGTTTTGTCATAGGGTATTCCTGTGGATACCTAGGATTTCATTAGGACACAGACCCAAAGCAGCTCTTTTGAATTCTGTACTTTCATCCTACCTACCTGAGCAAAAGGAAAAGTAGTTCAGCTATGAATACTCACCATTGTAGGAAAAGGAACTGCATGGTAAATCCAGTTTTCTGTTCTGTTGTTCTTAATTTCTTTGGGGGATTTTTGATGATTTTTGTCCCATCTTTTCTATTATTTGGTGTATCTGACATTTAGATTTTTGGACTAAAATTATTTTACATTATTCAGAGATAATGGCTTTGCTTCAATGTATGATGTGCATTCTGCCCATCTAACTTCGACGTACTTACTGTAGATTTCCTATTGTATTGACTTGGTCTATTACCTACGTGTCTGTTTCATCCTTTTATCAGAGTAAAAATGTCTATGCAAGATTAGAAAAAAAAAAATCATGTTATGACAAAAGTACATCATATGAAAGGATGTCCTGGGAGGCATTCCCAAAAATCTTAAAATCTAAGGTGAATATCCAATTCATCCTGGATGACATTAATGTATAAATGGAGGCTCTACAGCGTTTTGGATTCAATTCCAAAGATGTCATTCAAGTCTCCAAGTCTTAAAAGAGTCTTGTATTTTCCTAAGGTTATCTAGCAACTGTAGAAATGTTTCAAAGCATGTTTCTGGAATTTAATCCAAATTGATCTCTGGTATGATTGTTGTGATTCTGATTGGCATTTTCTTTATTTCTAAAGGGCATTTTGTTTTACATTGTTTGTTTTGAAATCCAAACTTTCTTTGTTCTTGGATTATTGTGGTCATTGATACTGTTAAAATCTGTACTGTATGACACAGGGTGCCTAACTATTTTTGTCTGGAGGACATCTCTGGAATTTTCAGAACATGAAGGTGTATTGCCCAAAATTGGTTGCCATAATGACAGTTGATTAGGCCTGTGCAAAATGTTTTAGGTTCAATATGGCCAATTCTAGTTTTCCTTTATGTATGTATTTAATATTTATTAAACAGGATTTTCCGCACCATAAATACAATGCAAACTTTAAAATAGAGAAAAGTAACAGGAAAGTGGAAAAGAAGCAAAGAAATTGAAAACAACAAAAATAATAAAGAAATGACTTCTGGTCTTAACAGCAATTATAATTACATTTACATTTTGCCCTCCCTCTCTCTAGGTTACATCAAAGTGTTTTTTTTTTCATAATCTACCCTTTATCATCAACAAATTATAAATCATTGGTTCCTTTTTTAAAAACAGTTTGTAAGAGATTTCCAGTCACTAATAAAAGTAGTAATTGATCTTTCTCTAAGCAAGCAAGTTACCTTTGGTGACTCTACTAATTTCATCATTTTCACCAGTTATTTCTCTGTTGGAATCTTTCAATTTTTGCGCATATAGTTGTGTTACGGTGGAGATCATACTTAAAACTAAACTTTCATAGTTAGTTGTCTATTAATCCCAGCAAATAGTTCTTGTTTCAATTGAATCTTAGGCTTTAAAATTCTTTGTATCAGTATATGGTATTTGAATTTTTTTTTAAAGTACACCAACCATGATAATATTACCATATTTCCAATATAAAATTTGAAATTACCTTTATACTGTATAGTGAAAAAGTACAGCCTTTTTGAGTTCTATAGTAAAACAGTAAAAACCATCCCTAGCAGTTCTTAAAAGTAGTTAAATTGATCTCTTCAGGTGAACAACAACACATGATATATTACACCATGTCATCATTTATTCTACAAAAAGAAAGCCAAAATGGAGAAGCTATATATGAAAAACTAACTACACTTTATGATTCAGTAGCTTATAGAACTACTTTTGCAGCACTAACTTGAAGTAGTTGTTTTCTGTCTGACTTTATCAGTCTCTCACGTTGTGCAGGATTTTTGGCCTACTCTTCTTTACAACATTGTTTCAATTCATTGAGGTTTCTGGGCAATTGTTTATTCACAGCTCTAGAGATCTCGCCACAGCATTTCAATCCGGTCGCGGTCTGGACTTTGACTGGGCCATTGCAATACCTTAATGCTTTTCTTTTTCAGCCATTCTGTTACAGATTTGCTGGTGTGCTTGGGATCATTGTTTTGTTGCATGACTCAACGTCAACCAAGTTTTAGTTATTGGACAAATGGCTTCACATTTGACTCTAGAATACTTTGGTTTACAGAGGAGTTCATGGTCGACTCTATGACTGCAGAGTGTCCATCTGCTGTGGCTACAAAACAAGCCCGAATCACCATTCCTCCACCACCCTGCTTGATGGTTGATATGAGATGTTTGTGCTGATATGCTGTGTTCGGTTCGCCAAACTTGGTACTGTGCATTATGGCCAAACATCTCTACTTTGGTCTCATCTTTCCAAAGGAAAGTGTTCCAGCAGTCTTCTGATTTGTTCAGATGAAATTTTGCAAATCTAAGATATGCTGCCATGTTCATTTTAGAGAGAAGAGGCTTTCTCCTGGCAACCCTTCCAAACAAACCATGCTTGTTTAGACTTTTTCTAATTGAGCTGTCATGAACTTTAATATTTAACAAGCTAATTGAGGCTTGCAGAGTCTGAGATGTAACTCTTGGACTTTTTTCAATTTCTCTGATATATTACACAGTCTGACCTTGGGGTGAATTTGCTGGGATATCCATTCCTGGGAAGATTGGCAACTGTCTTGAATGTTTTCTACTTGTAAATAACCTTCCTTATTGAAGAATGATGGACTTTAAATTGTTTGGAAATGGCCTTATAACCCTTCCCAGATTGATGGGCAACAACAATTACTTCTCTGAGATCATTGCTGATGTCTTTCCTCTTTAGCATTGGTTACACATACCTCAGTGCTAGAGACCAACAAGCTCATAAAACTTCAACTTTTACAGAAGTAGTCACACTTGCTGATAATTAACGGATCAAGTGCATTTGATTAGCAGCAACTGGCTGCTGCTTATATTCTTCAAATCTATAGAAGCAGTAAAGATGTACTTAGTTTTTTATACATGGCTTCTCCATTTTGGCTTTCTTTTTGTAAAATAAATGATATGTTATAATATGTCATGTGTTGTTGTTCATCTGAGTTGTAATTACCTATTTTTAAGAACTTCTAAGGACGAGTTGTTGTTTTTTACCATGTCCTGATATATAAAACTCAAAGAATTGAAAGAGGGTGTACTTTTTTACATGACTACATTCTAGATAATCTTTCTGTAATTGTATACCAATGATACATCATTTTATAAACATTCTCTTTTTAAGCTATAAAGTGAATTCCAATAATTTCAATCACATGTTTCTCATGTTGTGCTCACATCACACATTTTGGGCTCCAGTTGAGACTTAATTTGCTTTACTCAGCATTAATAGAGAAAATCGTTGCATACTTTAATGCCAGATTCACAGGCAATATTTATTTTCTGCGAAAGACAACTATATGGTATAAATGTTGATTCTCTTCTAACAATGTGAATTTAGAAGGTTATAATATTAATTTCATAAAATGAATCTCTAAATCATACTAGTGCAATGAAAGTAAATTTTACTGATTATATGGGTTTACTAATCAAGTATCTATGTACTAATAAAACTCATCTATATGAAACCTTCGGGTAGACCAAATGGTGTGTCATAGTGCAAAGTTTTTTGAATCAGTATACCTCAAATCCACCTGTATAATTGAAAATTTAAGAATGTTCACACCAGTTATATTTGCAAAGTCATAGCCACTATAGCATCACTGCAATTAGCTTCAGATGTGGTTATGACTTCCAATGCTTCCTGCCAGCTTCCCACAAGTAAAGTCAACGGAGAAGTTGGTTGGAAGTCATTCCCTCTCCCAGTTGTTTTGCTCACCCATGGTCATCTTGCTTCTCTGTTTTGGTAAGGAAATATATCTGAAAGGATGACCCATCAGATCATGGATTGTTTAATAGTACTTAGAAACGAATATTCTTTATTAATGTATATTCCCATAAAATTGTAAATATTGAAAATTGCAATATATGCATTTTAAAAATATTTGCTGTTTACTAGCCAAAGTTTCCCCAGTCTGATATTTTACAGATATAGTTAAATGTATATTTTTGGACAGCAGCTTCTGAAACTCTCAGCTGGCAATTACATTTCTGACTAGGAAATGTGGGAATTATCAGTTCAGTTAGTGGTGGGATGGGGTGGGTGCAAGGGAAAATCATAGTGATAAGCTGAGCCTGATTATACAAGAAATATCTTGAAATCCATGTACATAGAATTTGCATTGCATGGCATTATGATAGCAGCATAATAAATCTTTGCTCCACAGGATTCTGGTTCTCGGTGATCTTGAGAAAAATCTTTCTAAAGAATTTGACTATATAGACCAACACCCGAAGAATCATAGAACTGGTTTTGTACATCAGAGCAGCAGCTCCTGCTGCCAATATATCAAACAATGTGTGAAACTAAAGTGATTTCCAGTCCCACTGAACATGCTGCAGATAATTGAACTTGCCAGCTTTGGCTTTTAGATAGCAAAGACTTTGCTTGCAGACAGTGATCACAAATAAGCAGATCATTGCTAATTTGTTTAACACATATACTGCCAAAAGAATACATTTTCTCCTGATAAATTTACAGTTGTTGTTTTTTTGTAAAAATTTTATTAAGTTTTCAACAACAAACAACTACACAAACAAACATCAAACAATATATCTTTTTTT
>JAEANM010005425.1:0-19631 GCA_017656035.1 Myanophis thanlyinensis
AAGCTGGCTGGGGAATTCTGGGAGTTGAAGTCCAAACATCTTAAAGTCGCCAAGGTTGAGAAACACTGCTTTAAAGTGATCTACTGTCTATACAGACGCTCCAACTTCTAGTGTCCTTCCGATTTTTGCAACAGGGACCGGGGCGGTTTTGGCAATTGTTAAGCCCCATGACACCTCCTCAAAACCCACAAGGTGCGCAGGTAGCAAAGGCACCCGTTTCTCGCCCAATAACTTGACCATGCGGTACAAAATTCAGCTGGCTCGTTCTTGGGAGTCTTTGCGAGCATCTGCCAGGCCGGACAAACGATTGGATCGACCCATCGCAGCCATTTGTCTTCCCTTCGTCTTTCTCTCCTTCTCCATCTTTTCTCGCATCTTGCGGCGCAACCTGAGTTTGGGGAGTCGGATACTACGGGGCGGAAAGCAGAAGGCGGCGCTTGGCGGGTTGGGGCGTTCACCGGAAGAGGGAGCTGCGAGCGGGACGCGGGGGTCGCTTTCCGCAGAGGCATGGTATGGTTCCGCGAAGCCCCTGGGCAAAGGACAAGGCCTGGTCGCCGGGGGTAGCAGCCATGCACCCGTGAATGCAGGGAGGCACCGCGCTGAGGTGGGTGTCGTTGACGTCCCCCGGGGGGGGGGAGAATCGGCCGCCGTTGCAGCGGCGCGTGCCTTCCTACCCCCCGGGTTTGCTTTTGGCTCGCGGCCTCTCGCCTGCAGACGGGGAAGTTGGTTGTGGGGGGGAGGGGAGGGCGCGAAATTCTTGACAGTCGTTTTGCTGGTGATGGGAGAGAATTAGTCTCACCTCAGAGAAGAGAGGAACCGAAACTCCTGGGGAAGAAGGGAAGGCAGCCGCGCGTTTACCGGGCTAGTTTCGTCTCTTCGGGGTGGTTTCTCTGCAGTCTTGGGGAGATTTGTTTTCCATGCATCCATCCTTTCCGGGGTGCATGAGTTTTGCTCTTAGTTAGCTGGAACCCAGAATACTGCCCGGTGAAATGCCGAGTTTAAACTAAACGTCTCGGGGACGACTTTCTTCTGACAGCATTCCACTGCAGTCGGGTGGCTAAGTAATTTGAATAAATACAAATAGTGCTATGCTTATAATATCTAAATATACATCTCTCTCTCTCAAAATTTGAACCCATTAAATGTTTTTTTTAAAATCCTCCATGGTTTTGTGCAGACTTTGAAGCTCATTCCAATCTGTGTGCAGGTTGGAACCATAACAAGACTTGGTGCTGCCATAAGTTTACCCCTATGTCATCCACCTGAAGCCACAAATGATATGGTAGATTGCTTCCACCTGCACAGAATTAGTCACAACAGTTACAGATCTGAAGTTTTAGTGCCTCTGTTGTGACGCTTAAAAGCATCAGGTTTTTAATTGCTTTTGTTCATATTAATGCAGATTTCTCTGTGATTTGTTTAAAAAGTATGAGACCAAATGCGTAACTTCTAATTTTTAAACACTTTTGACCACCTTTTGTTCAGTATTTCCAAAATAAAAGTTAAAAAAATAGTCACATCTTTAATTATTTCAAGCAAATCCTGGATGAAAATCATGACAATCCATATCTCTGATCTACATTTCTGTTATGGTGATACCACAAGGATGTGTGTGTGTGTGTGAGAAATATTTGATGATCTTAACTTCAATATTTGAGATAAATGTGTGCCCATAGCCACTTTCTTCAGTAATTCTTACTGTATGACCCTTACCTAAGTTAATTTTTTTCACCAGTTCTCCTGATAAGAGTTCCAGCAAATTTTTTAAAAAATCCAAAGAACCCTGAAGGCAGATTTCTGTCCATCTAATGAAACAATGGCCTCTTGTATGGTATACAGAAATTGGGCAAGATCTTAGATTCACATGATTAAGACTTAGACTTCCTGTCATATATTATGGGGGGGAAATTATGTTTTTATGTGTCTTTCCCGCTTTTAACATTAGCAGGGCTTAGAGTTGTTTTTAATCCATATTTTGTTTTATTTCAACTAGACAATTATAGAAACTAAGATTTGATGTTGGTTTCTTTAAAACTAGGGAATGGATATCACAAATTGATATTCCAGGTGATACTGATACTCCAGGCACACATGAACTCAAAACTTGTATGACTTTAAGTATGTTGTACTAAATGATTAATTTAAAATGGTGTATGAAAGGAGTTATTGATGTAAAGATGAACAATAAGATTGTATTAAACACACTGAATTTTTATTTTGTTGTATATTTTAATGTGAAACAACAGCAATATCCCAATAAGCAGTGAAGTGCTTATGAAGTGAACTGTAATAAGTGATTCCATGGATCCTTTGGGAGCTCCTTCCCATTTTGTGGATATTAATAGTTTGCCAGGATGGTCTAATTACCACAATGAGGACCAATCAAACAGCTCTCTACCAATCAAAGAGGGGAAAGTTGATGTTCAATCACCCTTCCCCTATAGGGAAGACATCAATGCAAAGATAATATTATGGTAAGTTTACATCTCATTATCTTAAAATAACCATTAAACTATATCAAACATTCAGATTTCCATCAGATTCATTCTATTAGCAAGAATGAGTCACATTTACAATCTCACAAAAAATCTAAGAACTTTAGATAAGTAGTATTTTACAAAAGAAAATGTTTTGATTGTGTTTATTTATTTTACTGACTGTGTAAGAACAAATCTTCACATATAAGCTTTATATGTGAAGCTATAAAATAAATTGTATAAGATTTCTCATGTAGAAGATTCCTCCAGATATCCTGGGTTCCTTTTTATTATTCCTTACCACTCAACAATTGGATGGGTTGATAGGAGTTGTGATTCATTACACTGAAGACAGTTTGGTGACATATATTTTATGTATTTAAAACAGAATGAAAGAGACATTTGGGATTTATTGATAGGCTGCTATCATAATGCTTGTTGTTTTCAAAAGTTCCAAAAATAGTCCAGACTGGGACCAAATTTAGTATGATAGGAGAATCTGGCAAAAGAAAAATTAAATTTGAAAAATGGCTGGACCAAGCAGGATACTGTGGAGAAAAAAAATTAGAAGAGGCATTTAGGCAGTCTCTTGGAAGGCTGTGTTACTTCTCTCTCTTCTCTCTCCTGATCATGTGACTCTACATGAAATAGGCTTTCTTACCAATGAATATTGGGAATGGGAACTCTGTTGCTAAGTGATGCAGTCATAAGGCATGACATCACATGACTATGCCAAAATCCAGTGGCAGTACCAGCAATTCAAGTTGCCATCATTAGGTGAGCCCACAAGGTCACCACATCCTGTGGTCACATGATCACCATTTATAGCCAGACAGAATTTTATTTGTGTCATTGACCATTTTAAACTACAACCAATAATTTGGCACCTCCTAAAGTCTTTCCCATTGATTTTGTTTGTTGGAAGCTGAAATGGTGATTATGTGACTGCAGGTTTGCAAGACAGTTGCTCAACATCCAAATGCAGATGCAAAATGTCAGAAAAGCAGAAGTGTACACAAACAGGTACTTTGTTTTCCAGAAGAAAACAGAGCTTCTTATAACCTCTGCAGGTTAAGGGTTTTGGAAAGAATTCCAGGAGTCCTATGTATCTTCTTAAGCCTTCTCATTTATAAACATGAACATATTGATTGGCCTCTTTCAATTCAGTTTTCATTTTAAAAAGTATACATTCTCTTTTGAGGACTTTCATAGTCTTAATATATTTTAAGGCAATGAAAGTGCATGTTTTAGATATGGTGGCTATTTTTCTATTCATAACAAGTGGTATAGTGTTCTCTAAAAAGACTAAAAGGAGGAAGGAATTAAAACTGGTAGCATTTTCTGAGAATAGTCAGATGTTAAGATGTGAAGATCTTGGCTGTGTTCTATTATTGTCTACCTGGTTAATCAGTACTGCTATGGGAAAGAAATAACTAGATGAAAAGTTTCCTTTTTATTTGCAGATAGCTGTGATTCTACTTTTATTTCTTCTACATTGTTAATGAATTGTAATCTTTTCAAAGGAGAGGTGATGTAGCATTGCTGAACTGCACAGCTATAGTAAACACCAGCAATGAGTCCCTCACAGATAAGAATCCAGTCTTTGAAAGTATCTCCATGCATGCGGGACCTGACTTAAAAGTTGAACTACAGAAACTTAAAGGTCAGATTAATATCTCAATTTTTATAAAATGAGCTTTGCTTCTGTGATTCTCTCCCCCCTCCCCCCCTCCCCCCCCCCCCCATACTTCAGAATAAGTGACTGCAGAGGTCAAGGATGCCAAGAGCCACATTTGTCACAAATTACTTAGCCACAATTGCATTTTTAAAAACTAAATGGCCATCTTTATGCAAGAAATTCATTATCACCTACGTAATATGTGAAAGATATGGGAATGAAATTACTAAGCATTGGAAGAGACGTTTAGTTTTCTTCATTTTATAGAATAGAAACTTCATTCTGGGGAAATATTTCATGTTTTTTCTTTAAAAGAAAAGAATGGATGCTGAAGCAAGAAAAAGTTATATAAGATTGACGCACAGAAAAACTGAACCACTAATGAGTGACCTCACAGTGGTAATTTAAGTCTCTTGGAACAAACAGTCTAGAGTACTGCACTACAAGGTCAGAAATTACTCCTTCAAATTCAGGTAGAGACTCATATGCAGTTCGTGAAAAGTAGACAAACACTATGTTTTAGAGAGCCATCCAAATGCAGTTGCAAGCTCTCAGACCTATCCTGCTACTTGATGGAATTTCTGGTAAGAGAGATGGACTTGTAGATTTTTGTTATTACAACCACACCATGCTTACTGATTGCATCTGGTGTAACCTGGCAGATAGTGCTAGGAATAACTCTGTTTCCTTTTTCCTCAGGCAGGTCTTATAATAAATGCCAGCTCACTATTTTCATTCAACATGTTTTATCAAAAGTTGACCTGGCATTTGAAGACTTGTAATCCTAAACTAGACAGTTTCCATCTATCAGTGTTGGTTTATAATTTCCATAAATCCCAGTCAACTAAGAAATTATAGCAGGATGACATTGAGTTTGACAAAAACAACAAAAAGTGGCTATAGTGCAGGGGTGTCAAACTCAAGGCCCGCAAGCCGGATGCAGCGCTCAATGTGGTTGGATATGGCCCATGGGATCATCCTGGTCTACCCAGTGTGAAGAGGAAAGATCAGGCCAGTGTAGCTTCAGCCCAGTCTACCCAGTGCGAAATAGAGTGATCAGGTCAGTGTAGCTTCAGCCGGTCTACCTGATGTAAAGAGGAAAGATTGGGCCAGCATAGCTTCAGTCCGGTCTACCCAATGCCAGCACTTTGGGGAGTGGCATCAAGCTGTCTATGCCCACTCAGATGGCCACGCCCACCCACCCCCAAGGTTAAGCACAGCCCTGATGCAGCCCTCAATGAAATTGCGTTCGACATCCCTGCTATAGTGTATAACAGACCTGGGCATTTTACAGGTCACAGGCAATATCCAGCCCACAGGCTGTCCCAGTTAGGCCTGTGTGGGATTGGAGATGGGAGCTTTGGCTTTGTCTGTCCTCCACAACAGTCCCAGTTTCTCCTATGGCCTGTAGGGAAAATTAATTATCCACCCCTGTTGTGTAAAGTCCCTGGCCCAAGCCCATCCAGGAGTATAAAGAATTTAGAATAAAGGGTTCTAAATTGAAAATGAAATGCTTGGGTGGCCATTGGTTTGACATTGCTTGTCTTGTTCTGGTTTCTTATTAGGTTGTCGGACAGGGGAAGCAAAAATGACCAAGGGGTTTAATCTTGCTGCCCGTTTCATCATTCACACGGTGGGACCCAAATATAAAAACCGATACCGAACAGCAGCAGAGAGCTCCTTATATAGCTGCTACCGCAACATCCTTCAGTTTGCAAAGTAAGCATGTCTCTTCTTTGACAGGCAAGTACCTTCTCTACACACCCAAAAACATACACTGCATGCAAACTATGGAATTCATGTAGCCTGCAACCAATGTAAAAACAGAGATTTTGAAATGTGCCTTTAAAAAAGGGCAGTGTATCTAAAACGGTGCAAAAATATAACGGATGTTATCAAAAACGGCTTCTCTAAAGGATCTGCCTATTAACAGGATGGTAATAGATACAGCAAGCAACAAAACACTGAGGCAGAGGCATTGGTGAGAACAAAGGGCAAAGAAGGACTCAAGAAAGGGATGTAAACCACCAAATGCACAGATTTTTGACTTCACATTAATTCAAAATTAATCTTAAATCATTTTTCCACACAATGATTCCTGAATGGATCTACCAATTGTTCTACACTTCTGAAATTCATAAGATGGCAACAACCTAATTTTTTTCCTGACTTTATTTGATCAGGGTATAGCTGCTTTCCGTGTTTGGGAAAAATGTTTCTGGGATAGTTGCATGAATTTGAGATTTTAATATGTATTTTTGACCCAGCTGCCAATTTAAATGATTATTTCTTGAAAAAAAATAACGTGACCTAGATGGGCTAATAAACACCTGCAAATAGCTCAGAAACCACAGCTGTTACATCCTGTATCTCAATCTAGTGGATTGTGAAATTACTTTTACAGACACGTGCCACCACCTTCCTCTTCTTATGTACTTATGTAATTTAAATTGTCCTCCCCACCCACCCCAAATGTTAGTTGTCCAACATTAGGAGTAGACTACAAAAAGTATGTATATTCCTCTGAGCAACAGAGTATAATGAAAGATAGGAATGAAACAAAAGTGTTGTGATATGGAGGACACAAAAAGGGAGGAGCAGTTCATATCACTGGAATATTCAGTACTTCGCCTACTTAACCCTTTTTTCCTTTCCTGAAATAAAGAGAAATCTGGAGCCCATTAAATTTTACTTTAGGGCTGATGAGAACTAAATACCAGTTTCAGTCAATGTCTCTATCCCCTTCCAGATCACATCCCTTATCCTTTGTTGTTTAGTTACTTGTATGTTACATTAAGCCATGAATTGTGGTTTATAAACCACATTAGCTTGGTTCAAATATTCTAAATCAAAATCAAACAACCACATTATGGTTTACCATAACCACATTATGGTTTACCATAATGTGGAAAGTTTGTTTTTCACTTCTCAGAATATGATATACAAACTTTTTCTGATTTACAAGATTTTCTACATTTTTTAAATATAAGAGATGCTTCAGTAATATTCCTAATCTTAGGTCTAGGACTGAATAATAATAATAATAGGTTTAGTGAGTCAGTATCTATTCTGGTTTTCCTAGACTGACTCACTACTGCTAAACTAGGCTCATCTGAATATTCTAGTGTATAATTTTCTGCAATTCCTTTCAAATTCCTTTCGTGTTTACAGTATTTTATTCCTCTAAGCCAGTACTGAATCACTGGATATTGTTTTGGGATGGGATGGGATGGGAGTAGTGGTAAGATTGCCCAAGGAATCTAAAGAAACATTCACAGAATTCATATTAATTGAAATTAATTCATTATAAGTTTATTTGAATTTAGTTTATGAAATCAGTAATTATCCAGATAATTACATCACCAGCCATTTTATCCATCCAGAATAGTTGAACGTTATTTATTTTCCTTTTATCATTTTTAAATCCTGTAATGTTTAAGGTTTTTTGCTTGTAGTTTCCTCATTTGAAGAATTTGCATATTCTTTTATTTTTCGGTTTTACCACATTTTTAGACTGATCCAAATTCTACCTTTTGCTATATTATTATTTATTTATATCCTGCCTTTAATTATTTTTTTTACAAATAATGGTGAACTTATGGTTGGTTATAATGCATATTTGTGTGGGTGAGTGCATTTCCCCTTCATATTGTAATACTGTCTCTATCTCCATATCTAAGAGCAACATGAAGGAGGAAGGAATCAAATGACCTTTTTTTTTGCCAGCCCTTTTGAGGTAGTGCAGATCAGGAAACAGACTAGAATTCTGTTGCTGCGAGGTATAAGAACAGAAATTTGAAAGTTACTGCTTTCTTTTTGTTTTAACAAAGAAAATCAACATGGGATAATCTTATATTTCTTTCTTACTCACTACACTTTAAGGGCTAAGATTATGTTTGTGTAATTTCAGTTCTTGCATTCCTTCTTAAAATTATTTTGTAACTTCCCTACATTTTTCAGGACAACTATTTTCTCTATCCACAATACACATTTTTTAAATCATCTTTGAACGTTCTTCCATTTTTAATTCTGTAAGTAAGCCAAAGGACCTGCTTTCCCCCAAAAAATTAGGAGTAAACCGCCAACTTTGATTAGTGATCTTAATCACCATTAAGCGTTCTTGCCTTGATGGTTATAGAACCAATTCTTAATGGTTCAATAGCTGTTCTGTCCTAAATAAATACATACAGGAAAATTGGTATGCCTATGCTTTGACTTAGTAGAATTGACATTCTTACGCCTTGCTGAAATTATTCTTTATGATGTTGTTTTAGGGAACAAGCAATGTCCTCAGTGGGATTCTGCGTGATAAACACTGTGAAACGTGGTTATCCTTTAGTGGATGCAACTCACATAGCATTGCGTAAGTATCCTTGAAGAGGTGGCTGTTGACACTATCTGTTTTATATAATTGGTACTTCAGAGATCAGATCTCTCTGTCTTGAAGCACCTTACAATCTATTTGTAGAACAAAAGTAGACCGTGGATGAAGAAGAAAATAATGGAGGCAAGGAAACAATATGTGACAATATCAATGAGTAAGTGTTATAGAATGGTGGATCAAGAGTAGGTGGACAATCTTTTATGGCCAGAAGAGGTAAATGTTGATGCTTATTTTTCCAGGGGTCTGGTCACAAGTGCAAGTGATTGAATTATCACTGGAGTAAATGAGGTTGAATTTTTACTTATTCTGAGTTATTTAATGGTTTAGTCTATCCAACATATAATCATCACACTCTGGGGCATTAAGGGATGTAAAGAGCCAGATTATGATGAGGCTTATCATGCATCTTTCTACCCCTTTAAAAATTCACACATTTTTATCTTACATTGATTTTTGCTCCTTCCCTTGTTCCACAAAATGATGGGCAAAGTGAATGTGTAGGTTATGAGATACTGGGTCTGATTTAAAAGTATACACCAAATATTTTGTAGAAATTTATGCATTGTATATCAGTCATAAAGATATAAAAAAGTATAAAACCATGCAAGTAATAACTGCATGGCTGTGGACTCCTCTATTTCATTTCAGAGAATACACAAGCTTCTGTATTAATATTTGGACCCACATACACCATTTGAGTTAGATCAGGTTGACTGGCATCAACCCTCAAAGGTTTTGCCCTACCCAGCATGGCTGGACATTGTTATTTATTGTATTTTATAAAATACAAATGGTGAAAAATATATAATAACACAATTGTATTCTTGTTTTAGAATTTGGAACTCAATTGGGTCATTTATGTTACAAAAATAAGTTTAAAATAAAGTGTTTGTAAATACAAATACATACCCAGACTTGCTTTATTTATTAAGATATCTGTGGCCAGATTATGTGACTTTAGACCACATATAAGAAGAAAAGAAAGGAAAGTGATAACCAGCCAATACAAAACGCATTAAACAATACAGAACTAGGTCTTGTCTATCTTTCTAAAACTTTCTGACAATGGAAAAATCATTCTACAGTTTGGTCCATCTTAATGACTTTGGTCAGCCCATCTTTTCAGCCCATCTTATGTCATGGTGTTTCTCTATGAATCATCCTCATGGGCAACTCTATGCTGATTTCAGCTTTTGGAGGAAAGATAGAATATAAATACAGTAAAATGTTGACTCTTCTGTAAATCAGCTTATGAAAGTCAATTTCACCCCTCAAAAATCAGCCCCAAATGCAAAAGGGTAATGGATACACATGAGACACCAAAAACCAATAAGGACATGTAGTGATTCTTCCAAGCACATTTCTTGATTAATTTACAAAATCTTACTAACTGAAGCAGACTACTATTTACAGGAAACATGTACTTTGGGAACTGTTAGAGAAGAGTTGTCTTCACCCTCTTTTTCTCATGCTGTCTGAACTGAGTTGTAGCTTAGTTTTCTGGAATGGATCTCTTTCCTCCCACTACATACCCATCAGGAGAGGGGAGGAATGTTGGTCATCCACAGTGTTATCATTAACATCTGTAAAGTTATTAGAGAACCAGCAACTCCATGCAGCAAGAAAGCATTTGCTTTTTACCCTGTGGTGCTAAGTAGATCACTTGAAAACATTATAGACAATTATTCCTGCAAGCACTTTAGGTATTTCTGCTATTTCATATTATTTCATTTGTTATGAGGATGGCCTTTAATTATTATTCCTCCTGTGTGATAGGCTGAAAAGTTGGTTCCCTTTCATTTTTCTGACTTGTTTTTCCTGGCATTTCCTCTACCCCTAGGTACAGTCCGACGATTTTTAGAGATTCATGGGGAAACTCTTGAAAAAGTAGTCTTTGCTGTTTCTGATCTTGAGGAGGTATGTAAAATAACTTGTTTGCAAGCATTAGCTAAGCAGTTATGATGCTTGTTTTTCCTTATAGCTTTCTTTTGAAGTGTGTAATAAGCTTAATCTAAGGAATTCTCATTTTTATTAAATCATAGACCCCTGAGCTTTGCTTCAGACTCCATGTATTCTGATTCAAAAGTGAATTTTGAATTGTAGATAAAAAATTAGTGAGCCCTTTGTTAAGTAAAGTGAAGAAATCGAATTATGCTTTATTTCTAAATTATGTTGAAAATATAACTTACTAATCAAATGATATTGATTCAAATGATGCTGATTTGTTGTATGAAATATGGCATAATACAGAAAATATTAGTATACAGTGGAACCTCAGTACTCGACTACTTTGAAATTTGGCAAATTTGGTACTTGACACATTTTGAGATGAAAATTTTATCCTAGTACTCATTGTTTGTTTAGGACTTGTCAGTGTTGGCTGCCTTGAGACTCAATTACCCTTTCCAGCCAACATCAAGTCACATGATTTGTTTGTTACTCTGTTTTTAGTATTGGCCATGCCTTCTAGAATTAACAAGTTCTGAGGCACCACTGTAGAGACAGAGGAACAGATCTACATTCCTTAAACCTTGGATTCCATGTATTCTCTTAAGCAGGGGTCCCCAACCCCTGGTCCATGGACCAGCACTGGTTCGCGGCATACCAGCAACTGGTCCATGCAAACAAGCAAAGGCCTATTTGCGGGATGCATGTGAAACTACACTTTCTCCAGTCTGCGGAAAAACTTCTCTCCATGAAACCAGTCCCTGGTGCTCAAAAGATTGTGCGGAGGGGATGTTGCTCTTAAGTGACTATTGAATGAGTGCTAAATGGAGAATACTTTATGATTGAATGAAGCATGAAAAAATGTGAATAAACATGTTACTGCAGAACTGCACGAGAGTTTAATATCAAATAATATAATGTTCAGACATTCTTAAGCAGGATGTGATGAAAATAGAATAGCTTATGGTTCAAATTTCTTATTAGCTTATCAAAGCATAAAATACAGAATATAAAGAAAAATGAAAACAAAGGTAAAATCGGGGAGGAAAAAGGGAAGAGAGAAAAGATAGGAGAAAAGAAAAAACAACTGACTTCCAAGTCCTTTTGGTGCAATAGAATAAGATAACACAAAACCTAAACTTTTATATAATAATATATACTAGGCATTTCTATAATACCAAAACTATCTAATCAGCAAAACTCAAAATCAAAAGTTTCATTTCCACCTCAAGCACAAATTCCAAAAGCATTTTCCAAGTAGAAATAAAATTGATTGTATTCTTTTCGTTAATCAAAGCAGTCAATTTAGCCATCTCTACTAATTCCCATCAACTTTTGCAGCCATTCATCCATTTATTTCAACAAGCCGGCCTGGCCTGATACCTTGGGGTTTTAATTTAAATTTAATTTTATTTTAATTGAAATTTTAAACTAAATTTTAACTGTTATATTTTAATCGTTTAATACTTTTAACTGATTTTAATTGAAATTGAAATTTAATGATGTTTTAATTAGACAGCTGTTATTTAATTATTTTAAATAGGTTTTAAATTGTTATCTGTATTTTGTTTTTACTGGCTGTGCACCGCCCCAAGTCTCTAGGGAGAGGGGGCGGTATATAAATCAAATAAACCATAAACCATAAATAAACCATTGTGGGAATTAAGGTGTCCTTCCATGTTTGTGCATAAAGCAATCTTGATGCCACCAATATTTATAACAAAGTTCCAAAAATTTCAAGTTCTTCATCCCTTAAGCCTAGAAGTAAAGTCTCTGGTTTTATCTTTATGTTCACTTTAAGAATCCTCTGTATTAGATTGTGAATCCTACGCCAATATTTCTTTGCTCAAAATCTATATCTTCGAGTACTTTACATATAAAGCCTCAGTTTAAGTTGTCAAAGGCTTTCTCTGCATCCAAACATATTAAACATGCCTGTTTCTCATTATGATAAGATGTGTTGAAAATAGAATGGAAAGGCTTGTAAGTAATCCATGTTTCTGAGTGTAATGGCGTAAGAATGCTTCCTCAGTTAAAAAATACATTCACATAAAATGAAGGTTGCAGGAAGGAACGCCAATACTAAGTTTAGGTCACTGTTGCAGCTTTTTACATGTTGCCAATTCTATAAAGTGTTTTGTGATCTAAAAAAATGTTTGCAAATCCCTACTTACAATTGGTTACAATTTTCTATAATATAAAGAGTTGTGAAATTATCTTTGTCAGTATAGGCATGTTTTTTAGGAAACATCTTTGCTATTCCTAAAATATGCTTCATTTTTCAATTGTTTTCCGATATCTTTGGGAAGTTGCTTTGATTTCTCATTGTTTTTTACACCTTAGCATCCTCCTCCCTATGAACAGAGCTGGGGGTACTGTTTTGCAGTGGTTACTTTGTTATCTGAAGGGTTGATTTCAAAGAGTGACAGTGAATGTTACTCCATATAGTCAAGACCAGTGCCTTGAAGCAGTTATGATTCAGCAAATAGGGTGAAGCTGAATCCTAATCCAATTTAGGTCCTGTAGATAGGTAGTATTTGGAAATTTAGTAGTTTTCTAGACCAGGTCATACATTCCCTGCAGGAAGAGGATTGTAAACTAGTCCTATTCATTGTGTTATCTTTGTTAATGGAAGCATAATTGTGCAAGTTTTGCCAACAATATGGAAGTGACATGTACCACAAGGCTTAGGCTTGTGATAAGCTGTTCATAAAGCTATTTCTCTTTCTTTAAAGCCTGCACTACAAATGAAATTATTGGCTTTTTAAAAACGATGCTACCGGTAGTACTTTGTACCCTCTCTAAAAAAAAATATTAAGTTGGTATCAACTTTCTACTATGCCTTATAAAGTTGGAACAGTCCCATTTTTTACACCAACTATACAGCTGTAAAAGCAGGTGGTTTTGGTTATACATTTCAAGGCATGCTGAGAACTTCAGAAACACTAAACTCAGTTGATACTCACATATGTCTGTGTTTAGTTCAAAGATAGTTAATACCAAAATGAAAATTTGGAAGTTGGTTAGATTATCTTCACAGGCACCCAAAGTGCTTTGGAAAGCACTAGGCACCTCCTTTCTAGCCTCAAACTGACAAATGGGAGTTTGTCATCTGGGTGTCATATCTTGGAAGCTTATCAGTCTGTGTGTGTGTGCACGCGCACACGCGCGCACACATGAACACACAAACAGATACACACACTTCTTAACAGCCCATCTCCCTCATAGACGAGCTAATTTGACTGCTTCTGTATATATCAGAATGCAGAAGTTTTGCCACACTGAACACACTGTGGCGCCTACCATATGTCAGCTGGATTTTCAGATAGTTGCAGAAGTGAATTTTTTAAGCTGAAAAGAATAAGAATTCTATTTCTATCAGAAAAGAAGCTCTACACCTTGAAAAACTAATATTAATTGATATGATATTGGTATGACTAGTAATTTCATTTTAACATCAGTTAATACTCTTCCTGATTTCAAACTTGCCCTGAAAAGTGAAGATGCAAGATGAGACAGTTTTCAAATTCTCTTTTCTATAGCCTACTTATCAGAAGTTGCTGCCTCTGTATTTTCCAAGATCATTGGCAGAGGAGAAAGAGTCCCTGCCTTTACTTCCTGAAGATATAGGAAATGCAGAAGGGGAGCCCGTTGTGCCAGAACGTCAGATTAGAATTTGTAAAAAGCCAGGTGCTCCAGAAGGTGAGTCTGCATTTGTGCCAAAGTAACTCGCAGAAGACTTAAAAAACAGGCAACCAACCTTAAAGGGCTGTGAGTTTTACATTTGACATTATTATTATTATTAATATAAAATGTATTTCCATATTAATTTAATCCTGACCCATTTTTCAAAGTTAGTTTATGTATGTTTGATTTTTATAACTAAGAGTTTAACAAATAAAATAAAAAAGTTAGAAAGTAATAAAAAAGTTATTGTGCTTCTGCCCTCTTTTGTATTGAATAATTATCATCGTAATCCCCACCCCAATCTTTATCCCTTTTTCATATCTTCAAATCCTGAAATCGTCTATGTGATCTTTTCTTCTTTCAACAAAAAGTCCACATAAGTGTCCAATCTTTCAAAAAGTTTTTATTTTCATTTCTTCTCTGACCAACCTGTTCAGTTTTGCCATTTCTGCAAGTTCAGTTAAATTTATAATCCAGTCTTCAACTGATGATTTCTCTCACTTTCAACCAGACCGAGAGAGAAATTTAGACAGTCTTAATGGGAGAGTCATCCTTCATGAGCTGTTTTTTGCTCTCCACAGTTATCCGCGTGATCTATTCGAA
This sequence comes from Myanophis thanlyinensis, assembly GCA_017656035.1. NCBI lineage: Eukaryota > Metazoa > Chordata > Lepidosauria > Squamata > Homalopsidae > Myanophis > Myanophis thanlyinensis. The sequence goes on from JAEANM010005425.1 coordinate 14,777, forward strand.
GCTTGCAATATTGTAAACTGTAAGTGGTAAAATTTCATCAGTTCAGATTGCGCCAGAAAAAAAAACCTGCTACTAACCTCTGATGTTTTGTCATAGAATCTCTTCTAACTGCAATTTGTTTTCACTCAAAGGGCTCCTCGTTTTCCTGTGTTGGATGTGTAATATGATGACATTCTCAGGGACAGACCCTTCATTATCCCGTTATATCTTCTGCAGATAATTCCGATGAAGAGGAGCTAGAAGCCGACTTCTCATTTATCGGTTCTCATGCTTTTGCTCGAATGGAGGGAGACGTTGATAAACAGAGACGTCTCATCCTTCAAGGACAGCTGTCTGAGGCAGCACTACAGAAACAACATCAGAGAAAGTAAGGCACTTTTTACCAAAGTCCCTGTCCTGTTTTTGCAGGTCATTAGTTTTCACTCTCTGGGGTTGTGGGTGCTTGAGAGAAGTTTATTTAGTCATTCTGATCACAGGAGAGTGTTCTGATTTTTTTTTTCCTTCCAAAGGGGAAATGGTGAACTGCTCGTGGGTTTGGATAGACTTTTTAAGGTTGGCTTGCAGAAGATGGCTTGGTTCTGATATTTGTTTGGTTGTTTCCAGTACAGTTCTTTCATAATTAGTTTCCTTCTTAGGTTAAGTAAGAAACACATTAGGATATTTGGCAAAATATACATAATATCAGGTTTGATATTTATGCTAATTGTGCTACTAGGAAACTAACTATTTTGCAATTCTGTTTGCTTTCTAGTTACAACCGTTGGCTTTGTCGAGCAAGAGCTGAGGACCTGTCAGATATTGCTTCACTTAAAGCATTGTACCAAACAGGTATGCTTAAAATCAAATTAACCAAAATACATGTGACTCGTGGATGATGAATGTGCAAACAAAAAGCAGTGAATCTTAATGCTACCAATGAGAAATTCAGCCTGTAAGAGTTTTCTTATGGTCAGTTTTCCTTGAGAGTTACAGTAGCTACATAATCAAAATTGTAATCACTTTAACTATTTACACATTCAGTGGAGAATAGTACTAGCAATAACACTTAGACTTATATACCACTTTATAGTGCTTTACAGCACTCTTTGAATTGTTTACAGTGTCAACGTATTGCCCCCAACAATCTGGGTCCTCATTTTACTGACTTCAGAAGAATGAAATGTTGAGTCAACCTGGAGCCAGTCAGGATCGAATTCCAGGCTGAGGGCAGAGTTAGCCTGCAATGCTGCATTCTAACCCAGACATGGGCAAACTACGGCCCGCGGGACACACCCGGCCCGTTGGGCTTTTTAATCCGGCCCGCCGAACTAGTTTGGGCGCAGACTGGGGAGTTCCGCCCTCAACACTCAACTTGTGTTTTGTTCTGCCTGTGTTTCCATTTGGGTGCTGCTGCTTCACTGGGCGCGCAACCTACGCGAGGCTGGGGTTGTCAGGTCTACTGGCGCAGGACGATGACACGGAGCGGCTGCTGTCCCCACTTTGCGCCCTTCCGCACCTGCCGGGCCCCTCACCCACCGAAGAGGCCGCCGAGCCATCTGGGGAGGGCTGCGGGGAGCCGCCCGGTGAAGTGGGACAGGCTGCTGACGCCCGCGTGTCTTTGCAGGCGTGGGATACAGCAGCCATGGAGAAGAAGGTAAGTGGGCGGCGGGCAGGAGCGGCAGGGGGCGGCGGGTGGGGGCGGCTCCGCAGCGGCAATGCCAGCTCTTCTCCCGCCACCCAGGTGCTGCTGAGGGGGAAAAGTGGCTCCGGCAAGACGAGCATGCGCTCCATCGCGGGATTTAGTTGGCGAAGTGGAGTGCATGCTCGTCTTGCCAGAGCCGCTTTTCCCCATTAGCAGCACATGGTCGGCAGGAGAAGAGCCGGCGTTGCTGCTGCGGAGCTGCGCCCGCCCGCCACCACCCCGCTCCTGCCCGCCGCCCTTCTTACCTTCTTCTCCATGGCTGCTGTGTTCAGCATCCCACGCCTGCAAAGACATGTGGGGGAGGAGAGGCTGCGGGAGGAGGAGTAAGGGTGGGGCTGGGGGGGCTGGGGGAGGGGGAGCCCGTCATTGTGGCCCGCAAGTCAAAAAGTTTGGCCCGCGAGTCAAAAAGTTTGCCCACACCTGGTCTAGACAGGGTAGGAGTGAGGTAGATTATGGGAATACTGGTTAGTCCTGGGTTGTTATGGTTTATGGTTTAGGGTCCGTATTGCCTGAGGGAAGTAGCTTCTCCTTAGTCTCTCTGTGTTGGCTTTCAGACCGCATCATAGCAAATAGTCCATTGTTGGAGTGGCTGAGGTCCGTCATTATCTTCCTAGCTGTGGTCTGACATCATTTGTTGAAGATGGAATGCAGTTCAGGGAGCTTGGTGCAGATGTGTGTGTGTTGTGTGTGTAAAGAGAGAAAGAGAGAGCATGGAGATCGATCTTCACAGCAATTATGGCCACTCCTTGATATGTCTATCTTATATCTCTGTTTAGCAAACTGCACTGACCCCAAGTGCAATGGCTGGTTGTTTCCTATGAAGCCTCTCACCGCATAGGTTATGAGTTATTTATGGGATGGCCTCTCTTTAATGATTTTTACCCAGCCTACTGGGTCCAACAGAAAGGTTATACAAGGTTGGCCACAACTTGTGACCATTCAAAGTTATAACAGACCTATACAGACCTCCCCATGGTCACGTTACTGAACTTCAGGCTCTTGGCAACCTGGGCCACATTTAGAGCTGTTTGCAGCTTCCCATGATCAGAAAACTTTTTTGGGGGGTGAAAAATAAAATTTACTTCCTGTTTTCAGTGAAAGATGCATTCATAACAAACAAAAACTTTCATAAAAGAAGTCATGAAATCGGGTTGGTCATATGACCAGCCTGATTTATTGCCATCATGACATATGGTCATACTCCTTTATGGTTGTAAGTCAAGAACTACCTGTACTCCAGTCCCATCTACAAGCAAATGTCAAAAAGGATCTAGAAAGTGGACATCTTCTATTATAGCTCCTCCTGATGGAACCTCAGAGATCCAGTTGGCCCAAACTCTGTTCATCATCATCTTAAAAGTATGGCTATTTTTCTAGATGTGGGAATTGGGAAGTGAATGAGGCAGACAAGGTGGATGTGATTGGAGATGTAGTTTTTCATTTCTCTGCCATACTTTATATATCAATATTACTGATGAAATATCTATGGAGTTATGCATGGTTGTCCCAAAGGTACTTTTTTTTCTTTAAAAGCATTTCACTTCTCATCTAAGAAGCTTCTTCAGTTCTCTGAACTAAAAGAACTGTAGACTTTTCTTGGCTGAGAAGTGAAATGCTTTAAAAGACACCCCACCCACCCTCAAAAAGTCTAGTTGCCTTTTGGAAAAGCACCTTGGGAACAACATTATTGGTGGTTTTTAAACAAGTTTTTATCTCATGCTTGACATCCAAGTGTTGCAAGATACAGAACTCTATAAATGAACTGAAATGAATGCATAGGTGAAGTGGAGTATGCACATGAACAGTGTTAGTGTGAAGATGTGTGTATACATTTTGGAAGGATGGTGAAGGAAAGAGAGGGAAGAACACATCCGACAGGCTCTAAAATAGGCTGTTTTACTACCATGGAGCAATCAAATCTGTCTCAGGAGTTTTGCACCCTTCTTTTTTTTTTATAAAAAGTTTTTATTTTTTAAATAAACATACAAAAACATATAAAACATTTTGCACCCTTCTTCTGTGGCATTTGAAGGAACACAATATGAATTGTAATGGAGTAGCCTCTCTTCATTCTCTCTTGCCATCACTTTCCAAATAATAGCACTTCTCAACCTTGGCAACTTTTAAGATATATGGACTTCAACTCCCAGAATTCCCCAGCCAGTTGAAGTCTACACATTTTAAAGTTGCCAAGGTTGAGCAACACCAAGATGATACCATTGCAATCTTTTAGTCTTAGCAATAATTCCTTTTCATCTTCCTTGTCAGGATTTATCTGCCTTATAATCACAAATGAGAGCTTTTCTTCCATTTAAAAAAAAAAGCATGTAATACAATAATACTTTATCAGGTTGCTACTAGAACCTCATGGAAAAAGTAAGGAACATGTTTGTCCATCTACATAGCTATAGAAGATCCTGCATTCGTTGGATTTTGGTGGAATTATCTTCTCTTAGAGAAACAGACAAAAGAGTATGCATGCAAAAATTTCAGGTAGTTTTCAACTTACAATTATTTTATTTAGCACCTGTTTGAGGTTATAACTACATTGAAAAAATGACTTATGACTGGTACTCTCGCACTTACAACTGTTGTAGGATTCCCATGATCACATGATCAAAATGTGATTGCTTGGCAATTGGAAGATATTTAGGATGGCTGCAGCAACCCAGATGTGATATTTGCTACCTTCCAAGCTGTGGCTAGCTCCCATCAAGCAAAATCAATGGGGAAATTCAGATTTGCCCAACATCTGTGTGATTCATTTAACAATTGCCTTCTTAACAATGGAAATTCTGGTCCCAATTATAAGTTTCCTTTCTCATGAATTCTTTCTGAGGGAAGCTCAAACTTTGGGAGTTGATGAGCACATTGAGAATTTTGATAGCATATCAGGTGCATTTCCATAAAATGGATGTTACAGTAGGCATGGCCCAGACACATAATTTATAGAAGTAAGAGTTAGGATAGGAGCTCTATCTTCCATTGAGTCTTCATCAGAGGTGAAATTCAGCTGATTCTATCCTATTCGCTACAACCGGTAGTAAATTTATAAGCAGTTCAGAAAACCGGTTGTTAAAAGAAATTTCCTTTTGTTTTTTTCTACTTTACAGGGTTAATCCTGTAAGAAAGGCAGGAAAGAAACATTCTGGTGTTGTTTCTAGCCTAATCTTT
>JAEANM010005426.1:0-19631 GCA_017656035.1 Myanophis thanlyinensis
TTGAAATCTTTAAGTCGTCTGAGATGATATAGGCATTGTCGGGCCTTTCTCACTACGATGTCGATGTGTTTAGACCAGGTTAGGTTTTGTGAGATGTGGACACCTAGGTATAGATATGTTACCAAAGTGAAGAGCAGAAAAATATGGCTTACATCCAAAACAATCAGAAAGCTGTATGATCAGTTCAGACAGATTGATTGATTGGTTGACTAATTATGTGCCAACAAGTCATTTTCAACTCCTAGTGACCACATAGATAGATTTTCTCCATGGTGATCTATCCCTAAACAGGTCTTTCAAGTCTCCCAACAGTGCACTGATCACTACTGTAAACTGAGTCCATCCACTTTGCTGTTGGTCGTCTCTTTTTTTTCTTCCACCTTTCCCAGCATTAAGACCTTTTACAGGGAATTGGATCTTCACATAACGTGCCCAAAGTAAAATAATTTTAGCCTGGTTATTTGTGTATGGAGCGGGAACACAGACAGACCGCTTTCTATTCACATGGTATAAGAAAGGGTAAGACACAGAACAGTCAGACTACCAAGATTTTATTTTTATAGCCTTTCAATTAAGTAATCTGTGTACCTGGTGGAGCTGACCCTTATGCCTTATTGCAAGCAAACAAGTGTGCTTTTTTGCTGGTTGCTAAATTTCAAAACACTCAGCTAAAGCATAAATAAAAAAATAGAGTGAACATCTCATGACAATTTCAGATATTCATCTATTCACAAGTTATGTTATGGCACTGGCTGCTTTTCTTATGATTATGTATAATAATCAGAGGGTAATTATGATTGTGAACAATCCATTCAGAGTCAAAGGATATTTGACTTTGAGAAGAAAATATTAAATTTACTCCTACGGTTTTTTTTTAAAGAAAAATCATCACTATTTACTTGGAAATAGAACTCTTCATATTTTATTTTTTAAACAAGCTCTTAGTCTTTAAAGAAAGGCTGCCTTTGTCTTGTGAACATGCTAAGATACTATAAGTGGGCTGATATAGTTATTCTAGCTATGCTCTAGCAAACAGCAACTAACAACCATGGATATGATCTACAAACATTTAATCACAGTATACACTTTGACACCAATTCAAAAGAAAGCCATTGTGGCATTTAATTAGAATTATTGTATTTGGGTTGCAGCAATCCTGGAAATTACTAGATGGCATCAAAGAGTTTGAATATTCTGCATCTCTCTGTCACCATCTGGTGGTGTCTGAACTTTTGCAGCCCAGATGTGGTAACCCAATATTTAATGAACAGTTTATCTGCTTTACTGTTTTTTTGAGGCAAACAAAATACAAAGTCAATCACAGTACAAAAAGCCAGAACTTTGTTTTCATAAAATAAATATGATTATATTGGGCATAGGAAATCATACCTTAATGCCTCATTTAATTTCTTGGCATGCCCCAACTGTTTTTATTTGAGAAGGAATGGTCTATTAATCAATTCATTTGAACACAAATGGAAATTGTGATATAATCAAGAACTTAATAGTAGTGGAGGTACCTTGCTTTCATAAATTTCTACTCAGTGCAATGAAATAAATAATAGGTTGGTCATTGACTGGGAAGATTTATTTTCAAGTCTCCACTCAGCCCAGAGCTCACTGGATGATTGAGTCTATTTATCTTCCTCTATCCACTTTATCAGATACAATTGTTGGTGAAGGGAAAAATTAAGGGAGACACACAGTATATACTATCATCTACACTACAGTATATCAGTATCGGTATCTGTATTGGAATAAGTATCGGTACTGTATCTATATCTATGTAGCCTCAGTTTTCTAGAATAAAGAAAAGGATATAAGTATGTATATAAAACTGGCTTTGCATGTTCTATTATTTTTAAAGAGTATGTTATGCTTACTGATCCCTACAATAAAAGCAAGGCATACAATGTGGTATCTACAAAGCATATTTGAACTCTGATGTTCTCATCATATATAATTCTCCTATGTTAAGTGGAACCATATGTAGCACTTTGTTGATCATTTACTACAACAAGAAGAAAGAACTGTAAACATCTGGATGAACAGCAGGTTAATCTAGAAGGTTTTCAAAGAGTGAGTACTCACATTTTAGTTACTGCCTATTGGCAAAAAATAACCCTAATATAAATGCCATGGTTATAAAATATATATTCATATCACTTCAGTTCAGCTATCTTGACACACAAAATGTCTTTTAAAAGGAGAAAAATCGACAATTTTAGGGATTTATAAAGTGTTTTAAGGAATACAGTGAATCCTTTGGACTTTTTTAATGTTCAGCTGTAGGTAATTTATGTCTTGTGAATCAACTCAGACCCTCTGAATGTCCTCATCAGAGTCATAGGAGCAAGCATTCTGAGAAGATTGATCTCAAGAGCATTCATACAAGAAACCAGAAACCTCTTTCCTATGAATTTGTACTCTATATAGAACAAATGAGCCACCAGCCAATGGATAGAGATTAGACCCTCAAAATGGCATAGTTCAACAAAGACTATTTCAAACTCCCACATTATCACAACCACAAGATGGTTATTCTTAAGCAGCAGAACTTAAAAAGGAGAGTATACATTGAAACTGCTGAAAAATAGTTTATCAAGAGGTTCTACTGGAGCAAAATATTTTTCTTATATTTTTAGCGTGATAAACAGGCATCTGTATTGTTATCAAAAATACTTTATGAAGTATTATCCTTAACATTATTATGATCCTTACTCAGCATTGTCTTTTTCAGTTATATTTTCCCCCAAACATACACATGCACACACATATCTATTTATCTGTTGCTACAAGATGCACAATAACCATCCAGACTCGCTGGGAAATCAGGTGGCATATAAATTTAATAAATAAATAATGCTCTTATACCAACCTCCTTTGCCCAAAAAGGTCCAGTTTGGTGTAGTGGTTAAGACACCAGGCTAAAAAGCTGGACACTCTGAGTTCTAGTCCACCTTAAGTATGAAAACTAACTGGGAGACCTTGGGTCAGCTATTCATCTCAGCTCAACTCACCTCACAGGATTGTTGTGGATGAAATAGAAGGAGGAAGCTGTGTTAGATATCTTTGCAGTCTCAAATTATTTGTAAAAATGATAAAAGTGGGATACAAATAAATAAATTCAAAAAGCTACTAAAGTTAAATCATGCAGTTAAGACAAAAGAATTTCCAATATATATATCAAGTGGTGTACAGGTAGTCCTTGACTTACAACAGTTCATTTAGTGACTGTTCAAAGTTACAACAGCACTGAAGAAGTGACTTACAATCATTCTTCATACTTACGGCCTTTGCAGGATCCCCATGGTTTACATGCAGAGACTTGGCAAGTGACTCACCTTTATGATGGTTCCAGGATCCCTGGAGCCTCGTGATCACCTTCTGCGACCTTCTGACAAGCAAAGTCAATGGGGAAGCTAGATTTATTTAAGAACTACAGTGATTCACTTAACAAGTGAGGCAAGAAAAATCATAAAATGGAACAAACTCACTTAACAAATTTCTCACTTAACAACATAAATTTTGGGCTCAATTGTGATCGTAAATTGAGACTACCTATACAGTACTTGGGCTTAGTCAAGCAAATGAAGACAATCTTACTTTCTGTCCATTCTCAAGATGGAATTATATATTAGTCATAAAATCCTTCCATTAAAGTCACACATTGTACAACACATTAGTACTCTATGTGGGCCTTATTATTATTTAAAGCAGAGATTGGGCAAATGGAAAAAATAGCTGATCATCTATCATACTACCATCTGTATTGCTTTTATCAGCCAGAGAATGAATCATCCCATCATACATTCTATCCTGAACAACTTATTTAAACAATTTATATATCTGCCATCTCATAGGAGTGAATCTAGGTGGTAAACAGAGGATTAAAGTCAAAAACAGCAATATGGTTTGCAAAAATAATCTCAAAACACACACACACACACACACACACAGTCTTTGGATCCTGAGAACCTTAAACCCCATAGTCTCTCAGTCTTGCTAGGCTTGAGTTAAAGTTTGTTCTTCCCCATTCAGACTATCATAGTATTCAGCCAAAAGGAAAGAACCATAAAGAACCTTGATAGCATAAATTGATTGATTTGGGACAATGATGCATAATTGGATATTATTAGTATATTGATAATACCTCAGTATACAACAGATAATCTCCCTGTAGTTTCATGTTAATGCGTAGGAGGGCATTAGACCAGGGAGAGTGTAGAACCTAGATAAATTCTACAAAGCATGGTCCTTGTCCCCAACTCTTTACCACTATGCTCACCAACTGGAAACAGCGCTAGAGAAAGAAAGAACCGCCATAATACTGTGCTTCCCACTTGCAATCTTTTGAGGAAATTTAAAAGGATTCCATGATAAATGACATCAAAAGCCTCTGAGAGATCAAAGGGGGCTTGATTGGATGTTCTGTCTCCATCTTGAGGTCATCCACAAATACGATCAATGTCATCTCAAGGCTATAAGTAGCTCTGAATTCCTATTGAAAATGGTCAGCATAATCTGCTTCATTCAGGAATTTCTGGAGCTGCAAGCCAAACCCTTCTGTGAAAATTGTCCAATTCTGTTAAGTCCATTGCTGGCCTCTAAGAAAAAGACAGATCACCTCTTTCAAAGCATTTGGCATCATTCCCTCCCATAATAATAATAATAATAATAAAAATCTTCTCAGATTATCTCATGCATCTTTATAGGACCTATACAGTTAGAGTGCAACTCAGAGTGGATCTAAACAACTTTATGTGGAAAATTTATGACAAATTGTGTGCTTTTAAGGGTTCAAGTTCCTGCACTTGATTGTTTGTATGAAAAATACTTTCATAGATGACAGGATATATTGACAGGATGTATTTCTTATATCATACATCATTTATCATTCAAGATTATTTTACATTTCATGCACAATCTAGGCAATTTATAGGGCCACTCCATAGGGTCACTCTCTTCTAAAAGGTACAGCAGATAGAGGATAAACAGAAAGTTGCCATTAGGTAAAATAGATTATCTGAAATTGAAAGAAGCTCTGTATTAGGAAACAAGAATGTCATAACTTTTTAAAAAAAATTTTTTACAATGGTACATATTCAATGCAAGCTAGAGTTCTGCTGTGCAATGATTCTAGACGTGACAGAAATGCATTGATTTTCCTTTAACAATGTGTGTTTATATGCTCATATAGATAAACACTGTAATCCACAGAGCAATGTAAAACTGCCATTTTCTCTGTACAAATATAAGCTTTAAAAATACTTCTGAGATCTTCTCCATGAGATGTAACAAGCAATTAAATTTCAAACTTTTTGTGTCCTCAAGAATAAGAGTTAGGTTGCAATTCTGGTACATTAATCCTTGTATCAATCTTATGATGTTAAAACAGATGTTTTCATGGGAACTTGAAGAGAACTAAAAAGATGATTGCAGTTTAATTTAATGTTCAATGACCAGTTCAAAGCAAACAAATCAGCCTTTAAAATTAGTATATATTTTGAGTCAATCTAACATTTATCCAGATATTTAAAATTATGGAACAACAAGATTTTAGTATAATTATATGTTCTAGCACAATTAATCCCAAACACTAGAGAATAATAACCTGCTGTCATTTTTTTCAAAGCCAATTCTATCCATTGGTAGCCCCAGACATTTAAATAGAGATTTTGCTATTATTGTTTCCATTTATAGCAATTTTATGGTTACACAATGTGCAAATTCATGCACATTGACTAAATTTGGATTTAATAGACATTTGGATTTAATGAACCATTCCTTCCACCCAAATGGTCTCTTAAATTGAAGTTTTACTGTACTTAAAATATACTTTTTATTGGTTTAATGCTCACATTAGAATGGTAGAATGGAGGAAAAGAGAAAAACTTGAATAGATCAAAATACAAGTCCACATTTTATTTTTTATTTTAAAAAATACAAATGTCTGTTAAATATAAATATACACAATTTGCATAAATTTTTCTAATTGTGTAAACACATAGTTGATGTATATGCTATCATTTATTGCAAATCCTATCATTTGCAATAAAATCCCAGTTCAATGAATTTTTCAGTGTCAGGTACTGTAGCTAACAAAAGAAATTGAGTTAATTATGTTTCAGGTTATATAAAAGTTGGAGAATAACTATGGACAGTAAGGCTATGAGGAATATTTACCATAGATTGTTGAATTGTTTTTTTTAATTTCCTCAAATGCATTTGCTTTCATGAAGAGTTTCTAGAGTTAAGTTATACTGAAATAAACAATGCTTACAAAGTAAAAAATAATTCCAGATGTTCAAAGCACTGTCAAAAGTATCATTTACATAAAAATTCCAGCTGTCCTATAAAGCAAAAGTAGATTGCAGCCTTCATACACTGTGAAGGTAAATACATGGCACTCTGTAAAATAACATTTCTTAATTAAGTTTAACTTTTTGTGACTTCTGCACATTTTTGACCAAAGTATAGAAACTGATTTTCATTGCCATCTTCCAGGATGATTTTTCACATTTTAAACCTAAGTTACATCCCTGCTATTTCTTGGTTGTTTGCATACATAAGCTAAGCTGCCCAATCTGCAAAGAAAAACCATTAATCAAGTTCAACATTTCTTCCCCCTTTTGTCTCTCTGTGATCCTGCTTTGTTAGTCCTTGTCTTCTTCTTTGTCACCTATTTTTCTCAGGTAGACATAGCTGGATTATGTTATGTCCTTCCCTTTTTTTTGAATAGAATTCTTTATTGGCCAAGTATGATTGGACACATAAGGAATTTGTCTTCTGTGCATATGCTCTCAGCATACAATAAGGAAACAGTACATTCGTCAGGAACCTTAAGATACAAAGACTTAATGATAGTCATGGGGTACAAATAAGCAGTCAAATTATACTAGGAGACAATAATCAATATAAATTGTAAGGATACAAGTTATAGTCATTGTGGGGTGGGTGGGTGATGGAACGATGAGAATAATAGTAATGCAGACTTAATAAATAGTGTTGAGGGAACTATTTGTTTAGCAGACTGATGGTGTTCGGGAAAAAGCTGTTCTTGTATCTAGTTGTTCTTGTGTGCAGTGCCCTATAGCATCATTTTGAGGGTAGGAGTTGAAACAGTTTATATCCAGGATATGACTGGTCCTTAAATATTTTCCCAGCTCTCTTTTTGACTTGTGCAGTATACAGGTCCTCAATGGAAGGCAGGTTGGTAGTAATTGTTTTTTTCTGCAGTTTTGATTATCCTCTGTAGGATGATCTGTCTTGTTGGGTTGCAGAACCAAACCAGGCAGTTCCTTCTTGGACTGTGTTTTGTGTTGGGGTACCCCCTATAGGATAGGTGATGGCAATGAGCATAGGCTTGGTATTAGAAGGTCTGGAACCACTGTAGGTTAGGCTATAAAGCCCTAGCAGTATACATGGCCCCATTTGTATAGCATTTAATTGTTCTCTGATGGATGGCCTGTTACATAGTGGATCCCATTTGGAGAACTGGGGGTTTCTGGGAGTGGCTCTGCCTGCCATAAAGAATAGAGTTTGGGCATTGGTGAGGGTATGCGGAGTGGAGGAATCTCACTATTAGTTGGGGTTGAAATAAACCCAGAGGAGTGAGGAAATACCGTATTTTTCAGTGTATAAGACACACTTTTTCACCCTCAAAAAGTGGGTGAAAATGTCTGTGCGTCTTATACAGTGAATGCTGCCGAAGCCCCACCCACCCTCCAGCCCCCACCCTCTGGCCCCCACCCTTCAGCCTCTGCCTCCCAACAGTTAGCTGTAATAGCTTCTGCCCATCAGAGCTGTTGCTGCCCATCGCTGCTACCACCTATTGCTGCCTCTGTGTGCTCCATTTTAGGCCTCCATGCATTCTATTTTTGTGTGCTCCATTTTCAGTCTCCACGCATCCCATTTTCGGCCCATTCCAGCACATGGAAATGGGATCCACAATGGTGTTAGAAGGAAAAGATCAGCTGGGAGATTGCTTAGTAAAGAAGAGGGGGAAAAATGAGATACCATCGCTTTCAATTGAAAAACCAAGTAGCTGCTGTTCGGAAGGAGGCTTTTAATTGCGAAAGCGAAGTAACGTTTCTGAGTCAGCTGAACAATCAAATTGGATAAGAGGAAGGATTTCATATGGTTCTATGTTTTTAAAGTTTTGGGGTTTGTGCCCGAGTCCCTAGGGAGAGGGGACAGTATATAAATCAAATAAATATAAATATATAAATATAATATGGGCTTTGTGTTTCTAAAAAGTTTGGGCTTTTCCTATTGTGGCTAATGGTTTTCATCCTGTGTCTGGACTTGAGTGCAGGGCTGCTTATTCTGATTCTACAACTCTGTTTTGTTAGCTGTCAAAACTTTTCACAGGAGATTTTGAAATGTCCTGTCTTGAATGGGTTTTCTATCTGTTCTGTTTGCCTGCTTGTGAATAGGGCTGAAAGGCCGTCTGGCTTCTATTTTCAATAGGCTCATTATCACTAAGCACCAGTAGCTGTTTTCTTGTTACAGAGTTTCTTTTAGCTGGGTGGAATGAGACTCAGGTAGGTTTCTTTAAGCAGCTTGATTTTTCTTGTTTTTCTGGGAGCCTTTTCTTATGACTAATATTTTGGGGAAATGAAGGGGGGTATTGATTCCTTCCCTTGTAAGGCTTTTTAAGGAGGCTTAAAATGGAATGCAGGGAGGAAAATTGCTGGGAGCCAGAGGCAGATTTTTTTCTTGTTTTCCTCCTCTAAAATTAATGCGCGTCTTATACTGTATACCGGAGCATCTTATACACTGAAAAATATGGTATATCAGAGTTTGCAGCAGCAATCACATTCAGAAGTACACACACAAGTAACTGAACTCAGCAGGATCCAATAACTTCTCTTTATATGCAGTATAACATGAAGTAAATATACAATATCAAAAGGCAGGCTTTTCCAATGTGGTAACAAATACAAGCAGAGGAGAGGAGTTGCACTTGCAGTTTCAGTTCTGAGCTCAGCACAGCATTCTTAAGTTTCAGAGCTGCAGAGCTAAGCCACGCCCAGGCTCCTATCTGTCTGAGTCACCAATCAGCTCCCACTGACTGACCTTGTTACTGTGCCTTTTTCAGTCTGTGAATCAAACACACTGACACAATATTGGTGGGTGGGTAGTATACCACTTTATATAGCAATGCCAGACTGTTGGTTAGTAGGTATACTTGGGTTGTATGAGTGGCCTCTGAGGGTAACATGAGGGTAAATTAATTCCAGCTGTGGGGAGTCAAGTAAACATGAGGGAAAGTTCTGGGTTTGCCATGTGGTGGGAAGGAATTAAGGAAGAGTGAGAATCTGGTGATAATTTGCATTTCCAGCCAGGTAGAAATATTTAATTCTGCTGCTCTGAAATGTATCAGAAATCCAGAGGCAGAGTATTTCTGTGCCACTTTACATTGTCACTCTTTGCAAATGCTTGCCCAGAAGCCCCCAACTTTAAACTCCAGAAAGCAGAAAAGAGAGGAGATTGAAAGAAAGGAACAACAACCACACGCCTTAGGAGGAGTGTCAAAATATATCATTATGTGTCACATATCAGATGCAGTTAAGTTATTTCAGAGGGAAGAAACAGGCAGCAAGTTGTAACACAATGTGACTGTGTTGTCTGAGCAGCCCATTCTATTTCTTAATTGCATGATTGCCTGACACACTTCTCTGCTTTTGTGAGTTCTCTATTCATTCTTAATTTGCCTTGCCTCCTTCTCCCACCTTCCTCTAATAGAAATCGCTTTGTTGTTCAACTTAATTTCACTCTTGAATGCATTGAAATGGGCTTATTTTCTATGCAGCCTTTACATAGAAGAATAATGTAATAATAAAATTAATACAATTAAAAGCTATTCCTCGGGAGAGATGAAAATGAAAATGTCATTTTGTTCTTTATAGATTCAGGGAGAAATGCCAGAGATCTTGAAAAGTAGGTGAGCGTGATGGCGCGCTAATTCCCTCAGTTGCTTTTTCTTTCTTTCTTTGTTTCTTTCTTTCTTTCTTTCTTTCTTTCTTTCTTTCTTTCTAGCAGTCTGTTTTTATTAATTTATTTAAATGAATTTGAGCCCACTTTCAACTAAAACTTGTTCCCAGACTGGTGAAAAATATTTTAAAACACAGCAATTTACAAAATTACATTACCCGGCATCCCCATCAAATAAAAGCCTCAGAAAAACAAAACAGGAAACATAGAATTAGCAGAATTCAAATCACTCTCAGTGGAACAATGAAATAGAAGAAATTATTTGGGTGTTCAATTTATATCCAAATCACTTCCAACCCGCCCCCCCCCACCCGCCCCCAACATATCATGACTTGGATCAAAGAAGACTAGTTAGAAATGTGGATTGGCTTTCCTGAATCCAGGTGCCCTGCACATGTGTTTCTCAATCATTTCTCAATAAGCTCCAAGCAGGATGGCTGCTGCTGCTAATTCTGGGAGTTGAAGTCCATTCATCTGGAGTTTATTATTGTTAGGAAAGTCTGTTTTGGACTAGTGGTTGAACCTTTATTAGTGTATTGTAGTGTATAGTTTATTGTGATGCAGAAGAAAATCACAACAAAACTCACAAGGCAGTAGAAATTGTATAGATAATCCATCTGCCCCATCAGCTTGTTTCTCAGAACTTGTTCCTTTCTTTCAGGAAGGTGGGGGGAAACTCTCGTCTTTCTAATTTATTGGAAACAAAATTATTTTCCAGGCTTGGGTTGTTGAAGTCCCAAACCAAGGAAAGTTCCTATCCCCACTATATAGCTATGGAGCTTGGTTAGTGATTAGGATTTATGTGGGAGATAGCAGGAAGAGCCATGGTTAGAGGCAGTTTATCACCCAGAAGATGCGTGGCTGTGGCAAATGTCTCAGAAGACACTTTCCCTTGTTTCTTGGGCTGTAAAGGCCACAGGGGAGAAATGTACTTTCAGACTTTCAAGATTAATGACAGCCTTATAAGGTAGTCCAGAGGGGAAGCCCAGATGGATTAAATATACTGTATTGTAAGGTTGCATTAACAGAATCCAAAAACTGAATTTAACCTGGATTTATGGTTTGCTGTTGTAACAGAAGCAGGAAAAAGATTATTTTTTCTTTCATCAGACAGAGCTTCTGCAAAGTCTAATCACAGCTCTGGTTTCTTGGATGCTTTGCAACATGGCCGAATTGTACTACCTCCTTTGCTGTACAGAAAATGCTGGAAAATATCCAAAGAATTTGATATCTAAATTAAAAAGCCACAAAGACATTTTTCATAACCAATCCATATCATAAAATTGTAGAGATGAAAAAAAAGTCTTACAATTATATACAGCCATCCAAAGCACTCTTGGAAATGTATTGCAAATGATTTTTTTTTTTAAACTAATCTATATTCTATTGTGGGTCCACAAAGCAGGACTTTTTCTGTATTCAGCAATATTGATTGGAAGTAAATGTAATGCAGTAGCAGTAAAATTACTGCAAAAATAATAAGAAACCTGATATAGACAGGCAAGCTTAAAAGCTTTACCTAGTCCTTTATAGGCTTTTTTGACATGGAAGCCCTTTGATTAAAATAAATAAATAAAATGTAGATAAACTGCCTCTGAAATTTAACATGTTCTCAAAATAGAATGAATATTCACAAATAACCTAAATTAGGGCCATTTAAAAATTTTGATGTACTGTTTTTATATATATATAAACTATATGTTTAAATAAGTAATATTTAGTAAATAATAAGTAATATTTAATAAAAGTAATATAAAGGAATAAGTGCTGTGAAACAAAGAAGAGCTACTTAACCACGATAATCTTAAGAAAAAGATCATAAGAAAAAGGAAAGGACTAAGGCAGTGGTCCTCAACCTTTCTGGCTTGGTGGACCAGTGGGGGGTGGAGGGGACGGAGAGTGGCTTTGTGTGAGTGGCAGGCCTACATGAATGTGCACAACTCCAGCAACAGGCTCCTGCCGCCCATGTGAGTGGAGCTGTGTGGGTGTGCATATTCTCTCATCATTTGCACAGCGTGGTTTCGAACAGGCCACAGCCTGTAGCTTAGTAGGTTGTGGCCAGGGGTTGGGGACCCCTGGATTAAGGGCAAAAAAACAATAGGAAGGAAAGAACAGGCAATCCCCTAGAATTAGAGGGTTTAGGAGAAATCACATTGTTCAGGAATTGCTTAAATATTCATATTTGGAAATTATATGAATATCAGATTTAAAACCAGAACTAATATCAGAATGTGAAACCTCACCTTAGGCTTTATTTTTCGTTGTTGGAGAGCCATTCTCATAAACCCTTTGATACAATGCCATTGTGTCCTAACAATCAAAATATAGCTAGTGGTGACAATATCATTGTCAGGTAACAAATAGTGTCAAACGCTGAATAGAATTGAGTATAAATACTTCAAATACCAAATAGCGTTGTATGTCTGTTCTTAGACAAAACAATATGTCAGCTCTCAGATGATGGAATCAAATACTTGTAGATGCCAGGTGCTTGATGTATGCCTGACCAGTGCTTGGCCAGGCATAGATTAACCCATACTTCATTTTTGTAGTTAAGAATTTTGTAGGAAACCGGGAAGAATAATATTGCTATATTCTACCTTTGACGTAATTTTCAAGGATAAACAGGCTGGGTTTTGTGATATCTTTAGAAATGGGTCTCTTGTCATTGAAAAAAAAAAATTCAGGTATCGGAATGCACATGTCACTGAAAGGTCCTGCTTTGTTCAAAGAACAGAATATATAATTGGTATTGAGGGAGGGACTGCTGCAGAGTGTTGGGTGAAGCCAAAGAATATGTGCTTTGTTCTTGGGCAATGATGATAAGAAGCAAAGGCTGGAGGAAATTATTGTATCTTCCATTGCCCAAACACAAGGCAAAAAACCCAAGCCGAGGGAAGTGGGGATACAAAGCTTTATAGAAACCAAGGAAGCAGAACAGACGGGTCATTAGATGAAATAAAGATATATGGCATCCTTTGAATGATAAAGCGTGCTGTGTCTTTCTGTTCTTTGCTTTGAGGGTGCTCCTGGAAACATCAAAAAGGCACAAGGGAAATGGATGGGAGAGAAATTCAGAAACCTAATTTGGCAATCAAGTCTTGATCATTACAGCTAAAAGTAACACAAGGCCTATAGGAAGCCCAGATGAATTTCCTAGCTCATCCAGGAAGTTCTGAATGATGAGCGGTATGATAAGACAATATGTGATTGCAACTATGCCAGCAACAGGTACTTCCATGCCACTTGAATATGTATGTATGTATGTATGTCTGTATGTATGTATGTATGTATGCATGCATGCATGTAAATCATCCAATCATCAAAGCTGCCAGAGCAGTTTACATAGAACAGTTAACAAAAATGCCATGTGAATGAAAACACATATGGTAAAATCAAGTACAATGCTAAATATAAGGACCACATAAACTAGATGGCAACAAGATAAATGTAATGATAATTTATGCTATAACTACAAGTGAAGGCTGTGAAAGAGTGGCACAAAAAATTCTTTTTGTAACCAACTGACACACTGTAAGCACAGAAAAGGATGATGTCTTTTAGATTTATATATTGTTATGTTTTTGTATGTTTGTTTAAAAAATTAAAAAAATAAACTAGATGGCAACATAGCAGTCAATTGAAAATTAAAAATTAAAAAGCAATAAAGGTTAGTTCAAAAGCTTGGGAAAATAAAAAGATCTTTGATCTGATGTCAGAATAATGCTAACATGGGTACCAGTTGAGCCTCTCTGGAATTCAGAATTTTATAAATAAAATCTCTTTTGCAAAGGACCAGCTCATCTCCTTGGGTGAGGGGACTTGGATGAAGGACATATTAGATGACCTTAAGGTCTAGGTAGGTTGCACTCAAGAGAAGTTGACCTGGTCCTAAGCCTTAACTAAACCATAAGTCTTTATGGACTCTTCTTATATCTAAATGACTCGATTAAATTTTCCCCATGGCAATTTCCCACATAGACCTAGCTTCTAGCTAAATGTCTCAATTTTAGAAGTCAGAAAGTTGATCGTCCTATCTGCAAATTTTAGCAGCATGCATCATCTCTACATGTAGTAGATTTTCTTATTACAGACCAGTGGTGGAATTCAATTTTTTTTATTACTGGTTCTATGGGCGTGGCTTGGTGGGCGTGGCTGGGAGGGGTTATGTGACTGGGTGGGCAGTTTTTGTAAGCAGGGCGATAAAGATTAGTTCTAGAAACAAGATCAGAATGATTTTTTCCTGCCTTCCTGACAGGATTAACCCTATAAAGTGGAAGAAAACAAAAGGAGATTTCTTCTAACAACAGGTTCTCCGAACTGCTTAGAAAATTTACTACCAGTTCTATTATATTACTATTCAGTTCTGCTGAATTTTACCTCTGTTACAGACAAAGGGGAACATTGTGTGTTTTTCTCAGTTGAAGGTGGCATATTCAGCTGCTTGCTTTATATTGTCCAAAAGGAGTGCTAGCAGAAAGGTTACAAAGTTAGTTAGATAAAGGGTCTATGGGGAAAAAAAACCAGTCCTGACAACCTTCATAATATGTGGATATATTGGGGATTGCAATGAATGTATTGGTAGATAATATCAGCATATCGTCATCCATCATCAACCATCTATTTCTCAAATCAACAAGGAATTCCAAGAAACTTCTGCTATGATTCCTCATTTCTCCACCACATGCATTTGTGTATCGATTATGGCACGAATAAATGAACTTATTTTCCAATGAAACTAAGTTTCTTCTCTATTCTAAAGTTTTATTTTGCCCCAGTGACAATTAGTGAAAAAAGTAAAGTAGGTCATTGTTGCAGTTCAAATCTGAAAGGCAATGATTGACATTACCACATTACAGGCATGAAATCCTAGATTTGGGTAGCCTGACCTGCATTTGTAAGAAAATTGTTGTGACCAGCTCAATTGGAAACCCAGATATATAATTCCAATATAATATGGCCTAGATTTTATGCATTTATATGCAACCATTAATCTTTGGAGTTCTAGGTGATAATATTTGACTCGGTTCTCTCTACTGCACCCTCTCCACAATCTAGTGAGGTTGGAATAATTGGTCAAGTTCACCCAGTGAATTTCATGGCTGTCAAGATAATTTTATTTATATATTTATTTAATTTATTTGTCAGATTTATATGTCCATCCATCTCACACAAAGTGATTCTGGGTGGCATACAAACCCACCCCTCCCCCAACAATTAAAACATACTGCGGAGATCACGTAAAACAAAGTTTGATTTATTTGACATTCTAAATGACTACTGTATATCACACAACTCTCAGTATTAAAACCACTGGGGACTTTCCTCATTTTGACCTACTGGTAATCATATCACAAGAATGCCACATCAACATGTTTCCTCTTCCATGTCTCCATAATGACGCCTCCATCTCATCCTCAGTCTTATGAGTGAGATTTTGTCTTAGATGTACTGCTGAACAAAAGTACTGCTTTCCTCTTGCTCTGGATATAGAAAAGTGGGGGACAGATAATTTTTTGCCGTACAGGTTTCTGCTGATTTGAGCATGTGGGGAGCACTTCAGTTTAGCTGTGGGGAAAGGCCCTGAGTTGTGAGCTGCAGACGTGAACTGCTGGGTCACAAAATCTCAATCAACTTTGATAAGACATCTGTTTTGTCTGCGCAGCTTGACATGCTGCTAAACCCACCTATCCTCCAATAAAACAGATTGTGTGAATAGATCTGAATGCTTTATTGAAATAACAGGATATGGTGAAACTGAGGAAAATAGGGATACATACTGTACAATGAGAACCAAATACAAGATAGACAGTATTACTGCTGAACATAACAATTAATAAATTGTTAAGCAATTTAAATCTCACCAGTGATGCTCTGTGTGTGGGATGTGGGTTTGCCCTTGGATGACCATGTGCCACAGATTAAGATAGATTCTTCTTTGTACCTCTGCCTTCTTCAAATGGTAAAGGAAATAGAGTCTGGCTTCCCAGCATTTTGTTTGAGAGTGCGGGCTGATGGATAAATGGGTTGGGTCAGATTCAAACAATATACTTGGTAATTGTCTCTCCGGCCACTAGATGTGGCTAGAGAGCAACAATAGCATATAAAAAGTTATATGCTGGGGCATCACAACATCCTTAACCTGATGTCCTCCATAGGCACTATCATTGCAAACATTTTATTTGTTTCTGCAGTAATATATACCTGTATCCCATCCCAATTCTCATATAGGAACTGTAGCTATTTTTCAGTTTGACCACCTTTCTAATCCTAATCAAACATCTCAACCTGCAGCATAGTTGAATAGATTAGTCTGATCATAGGCTAACACCCCCACATGCATACAAGACAAGAGAAATAGCAATATCTAAATTGGCAGAAAAATTTCATCTCCTTGACATTCTGTCACTGATCTCAAGATATCATCTTGGAGCAAAGGGTTAACCAAACAGCTTAACTAAAATTTATTAGGTGATTTACTTTTACGTTTCAATGACAGAACAGAGACCCCAGTTTCCTTGGGGTTAATTAGTTCACCAGTTCAAGAATGTCTGCAATTTATATGCTCTAGAAGATCTGACTGTAAGGACTCACAAGCAATTCACAGAAGCAGGTGTTGCTCTCTCCATTTTACAAACTCAAGGGGCTCTTTTGCACAGCTATGGAAGAGCTGCCTAATTTGGGAGATACAATCATCAAATGCTATCACACTGAGCATTATTATACCTGGGGAATGTCAATTTAAGAAACTCATCCATTACATAATTCAGCCTAGCTGCTTTTCCCATGAAAGTAAATTATGTGTTATTATAATACTGGGAGGACAAAATTGTTTTGGCTATTGAAAATTGGTAATAGGCATGAATATGAATATGAATAGCCATGAAGATATCATGCTAGATTCTTAGGAAAGTTTACTGTGTGTCACTTTCTTCAGACAAGAAAGCAAAATGACAATAACATTAACTTTACTGTAAGGTTATAGAAACAGAATCTCATAAGTCTGATAGTACAAATCTCCCTCTATCTCTTTCAGCCTGAGAAATTAGGGAATTTCCTTTCTGACTCTTTCTCTGCCTGTTATGCAACTGTGGGTGATGCCCGCTCTTATCTGATCATTCTTCTAGGCAGCATTTCTACTCCCCATTCCCAAGGTAATTCCTACATTAGATTAGTTCACATCTAATGGAGAACTACAAATTCTGGTTTACAAATTAACCTAAGTTGTAGGTTCAACCTAATTTTTCTGGTTTCCTAAAGGTAAAGGTTCCCCTTGCACATACCTGCTAGTCACTCCTGACTTTAGGGGGTGGTGCTCATCTCTGTTTCTAAGCCGAAGAGCCAGCGCTGTCTGATGACAATTCCATGGTCATGGTCATAATGAACGCTAAAGGCACACGGAGTGCTGTTACTTCCCATCAAGGTGGTCCCTATTTTTCTACTTGCATTTTTTACATGCTTTCAAATTGCTAGGTTGGCTGGGGCAAGTAACGAGAGCACACTCTGTTATGTGGTGCTAGGGATTCAAATCACCGAACTGCTGATCTTTCTGTTTGACAAGCTCAGCATCTTAGCCACTGAGCCACTGTGTCCTCTCTCTGATTTCATACAGGACACTTAATTATCTTAACTTGGAAATGGGAGGGACTTAACATAGAATTGCATGGGCTCTGTCTCTAAATTGTAGTCCTTCCTAACAAGATGGTTTTTGTGTGTTGGGGAAAATCTGCTTGCTATTCTCTAATTGCTCGTGATGTTATTTTTCTTCAATACTTTCATTCATTGCGTTCATTCACATCCTTCTGAAGAATGGATATTGAAATACTGACAGGCACCTAATGATTAAATTCAGTGCCTTTAAGAGCAAGGACACTCTACTAATTAAATCCGGATGAAATTAATGCCTAGAAATGATTAATGGCAAGTCCAAAGAAATCAGGCATGATAACAGACTTACATTATTACATCCAGTTTCCTGGGTAGGTAAAACTCCCTTTTTTGCATGTCATCATGTAATAAGTTAGAGAGGTTTAATTGAAGTGTGTAGTTTTAACCTGGCTTGTTAAGGATAGTCCCCTGTTAGGAGAACGAGTGTGCAGTGAAGCGTTATGAGAGTGTTGTGGTAAAATACACAAACCAGAATATAGAGACACTGAGTAGAAAAATAGGTTTTTACTTCTGTGGAAATAGAGGTATGCAGAGTCCATCAATCAGTCCAGATTCATACACAGTCAAGTCAGTCAATCATCAAACAGTTCTGTTAAGAGATAATCCAATAATCAAAGTCCAGTAACAAACATACAGTTCGGTACACAGAGTTTGCAAACAGTAGCAACTCACAGTAAATCCTCGCTCTTCTAACTCCTCTGCAACAGTAGCCAATAACCAACATCTATCGGTGTTTCTGGCTCCATTTTATGGCCGCTTGAGGAAGCAGCAGCCAATCACACTTTCTTAAAGTTACAATATTATTTAAAGTTAAAGTAACAATCCTGGTTTATATATTGTCAACCCAACAATTGTTAGATTTTACATTCCTAACATGGCTGATAAAACTATCACATGATTGGGGGCAATAACAGCAGAAGAACTTGGTTTAGATCAAAAGTGGGCATCCCTAAGTGCTATTTCTGACTATGATGCTATCATAGAAAGCAAGAATGGCCGAGTTCTTTATTTTTTTCCACACCTGTAGACAGAATCTTGACAGACTGAGGATTCTACTATCTACATCTACCATGTGTTCTAAGAACTATTAGGGAGAGGCTGTCTTCACCCACCCAAAATATCTGGATTGAGCTGTCTCTTATTCCCTTGGAATGCACCCCCTCCCTCCTGAGAATCCTGTACCTACTATATTCAGTCACAGATGTTTACCATTTTGCTGGTGCTTACCATATTGAGACAGAGCAGACCAGGAGACTAGAATGTATCTCTTTATGTGAAGGAAGATTGGCCATCTGTACTGATGCCAATAATAGTTAGAAAGTGAACAAGTACAGAAATAGACTACCGGTTGTTAAAATGTTTGGTACACCATCTGCCAGAGGAGGTTTGTTTTTCCTCAGCCTAGTCATACACCACCCTCCTTCTTAATGGCTTCTGTCAGTGATGCAGTTGGTGAGCTCATGTCTTTTTTGCTGAAGGAGAAATAACTATCATTTTTTTTTTTAGCCATGAAGGGGCACTTATGATATCCTCTTGCAAGAATTATCCATAGAGTTCATGTGGGGGTATGGGTAATGCCACAGTTTGCACTGTATTAATCCATGATGTCTATATTTTGCATCACACCATACTATAAACCATGCATCCAAACCAAAGTTGCTTGGTTCATGTATCATGGTAAACCAAAGCTATTTTAAACCATCTCATAAATTAGGACAAAGTGTGAATTTAGTTCTGATGTGAATTAGGCCACAATGATTAATCCAGAAAATCAGGATTAAGAGAATAACAATACAAAACAGGCCAATGTGTTTGAGTTTAAGGTTTTTTAAGGTTTTATTTGATTTATATACTGCCCCCTCTCCCTAGGGACTCGGGGCAGTGCATAGCCAATAAAAAACATAGATACAATAACAATTTAAAAACCTATTAAAATAATTAAATAAAGGCTGTCCCATTAATAT
>JAEANM010005427.1:0-19629 GCA_017656035.1 Myanophis thanlyinensis
TTCTCTACTTACGAAATTTTCCACTTACGAAACGGCTTTTGGAACGGATTAATTTCGTAAGTAGAGGTACCACTGTATTAACTCTTGTAGTTTTCACATCGTCTTCTTTTCTTTTCATAATTTATATGCCAACCGTTTTCTTTTGTTTGCAAACTCAATTTTTTTTGCTTTACATAGTTCCTTTTTATTTTCATTTCTCTTACTGTTAATATAGATAATTATCATTATAAAAACTTAATGAGAAATACTTGTTTTCTTTGGAAATTTTGTTAACTCTTTTCCTTTCATGTCATCCAAATTAGATTGCATTTTCTCTTGCCTCTTCTTTTTGAGTTCACTATTGTGCTATATGAAATAAGTTTTGATAAAAACTCTATTTGCATTCCAGACCATTTTTAAACCAATGGTACTGTTATCAGAAGATCTAAATTATTTAAAATCATAATCATAATCATAATTTTTAAATCCTCCCCAGTACTTTTTTTGGAAGCAACATTGCATTTAGTCTCCATCTAAAAGAACTGGATTACATTTTACAAACCAAAATCACAAGATTATGATCTGAAAATTCTGTGGTAGTATCTCTACTTTGTGAATCTTAATAGCCAAATTCTTCATAATTCAAATTGTCTCTTGTTGAAATAGTATGTTATTCAGAAAAGTGCATATGCTCTCTTGAAGTGCTATTTTTCTGTCTCCATATATCAATAAGCTCTACATTATCTATTAAAGAAGACTTTTGATAATTTGCCTTGAGTAATTTTCATTTTTTTCCTCAAATCCAGTTGTGGGGAGATTACTCCATTTCAATCCTCTAACAAATACCATTTTTCATAAGAAAAGCCTATTAGTCACTCCATAAGTCCTTTATCCTTATTTGAGATATAAATTCCTAATATCAAAATCTTAGTCCCATGCAAATTATTTACACCCAAATAAATCTACTATGATACAAGTTCTGGTTTTATTTGGGCAATATACAAAATAATTCCATTCTTCTTGTTATTCCTGCTGAAATAAATTATTTCATCCAAATGTTTATAAGCCTTTTTTTCTAATGTGTGTCTCTTTTAGCAATATTTTTTTAAAGTTTAAATAATATTTTTTCTCCTTTGATGAACATTTGTTCCATTTAAATTCCATGTGAAGCCTTTGTAATTCATAATCAAGCCAAATCTTTAAAAATATCAGTACTTATTGAACCTAATTAAGTATCATTATTTTCAGTTTCTTGTTACACCTGTATAGGTTTTTGTATAGTCTCTTTCACACTATCATTTGAGACTTCTTCAATTCTTATTTTTTTAATAAAAATTTACCCTGCCTCCTGGACAGAATTCATTCAAAACCTCTACTATTTAAAAATAAAAATCCAATTTGTTCCTTTGAAATCTTCTTCCTGCTTAGTCTATCAGTAATTTTTTTCTCATGCAACATTCTAATAAGAATTTATTTAATGATTACATTTTTTATTATTGATCTTCAGTTTTGTATTAAAATCTACTGTAAAATTTGATCTCTTGTTTTCCTCCTGCCATAGTGTACAAACTCATCCCTTGGAATATTTATTATTCTTGAATTTGTTCTATATACTTTTTTCAATTTCTTCTTCTGTATCCTTATCTCAACCCCATCCCCCACCCAAATGCATTTAATACATTTTCCCCTAATATCGTCATTTGAATCCTCTGGCATTACTCTAAATTTCAAACTAAATTTTCTTAATTCCATTAGTGCCAAATTGTCTAACTCTTTTTCCAACTATGTATAACTTCTACTTACTCTTCAGACTATCCATTTTGTCATCATTCTATTCACATCTCTAGACACATGTTTTACAGAGCTTTCCCTCAACCTGTTTCATCTCCCCTTCATCTTTATAAATCTTTTGTCCACTTTTTTTCCCAAAAGCTTTCACTTTAGAATCAAGTGAATTAATCAATTTATTATCAAGTGATTTAGTCAATTTACAATCTAGCAAATCCTCTCCTCTCCTGTTTCTGCCACTTTTCTGATGGCTACATTACAGCTGTGAGCTTGATTGAAATCTTTCAGCTCCCAAATAGATCACAAAAGTCTCAGTTCCTACAATCAGCTCAAAGACCAGGGATCCATAGTGCAAGTTGATAATCACCATCTCTTTTGTCCAGAAAGATTGTGCTGGCCAGAATTTATCATCTAGCTGCTAATCTCTACAGCTCTTTCCTTCAGGGAGGTCTAGTCTGCCATAGATCCTCACCTTGAAGCTGCCTTTGATTATCATAAGCTTTTCTTTATGGTAAAAAAATTCATTGTGTTTCAGAATTATACATTATATTATATGTTATGTCCTGCCAGGCTATTTAGCAGCTGCATAAAACCAAATGTGATTCTTTTCAAGAACAATTCTTAGAAAGTGTTTTTAGCAAAATATATTGTGAAGAAAATGATTATCAAGATTCCAGCAACAGAAGAATTTCTTATTTAGAAACTGAGGATCTGTTGGCATTAGGGCAGAGATTTTATGTTCTTTCCAACAGCTTTTCGGTAGTCCATCACAGATAACAGAAAAGTTTGCAATTTACTGTTTACATAACAATCTCTTGTATTACTCTGGAAACCAGTTTTTTATACTGACATTAGCCAGTTATTTCACATCCAGAATTTAGGATGCAACTAGGATCTTGTTAGAAATTCTGCATATCGCCCTACAGAACGAAATGCACAGTCCACATGGGCCTTTCTATATAACTGCAACAGGAAACAGGAAATTCTACTCAGAACAAAAAAAAAAAAAAAGAGTACTGTATATATGCAAACTTATAAACACTGCCATCTACTGCTTGAATAGTGCTGTAGTTGTTGCACAGAATACAAAAACTGAAAACTGTATTCCAACAGATCTCCAGTATAATAAAACATGATATCCAGTGGCTTCAGTATTCCCACTGAGATATCTCGCCAAGCTCAGACTACATATTTTACCTATCTGACAATTTAATAACATTTCTTTTACTTTAAATGTAAAAGAGATAAGAAGCAGTCATGGTGCACTTGAAATATCAGCTCCAAAAGATTTTAAAAACACCAACCAAGTGTGACTTCTATGCATACTTGGTAAAAGAAGCACCTTTCGTGAAGGGCAAAGGAATAATTTAAAGATTCTGCAATAGCTTTTACATACCATTAACCTCTAGCGTTTGTAAACAATATTTGAGTTCCCATTATGTTCCACCAAATTTCACTTTTTTTCTCTCTCTCCTTTTCTACAATGCGCATATATCAGCACATTATAAATAGCCCCAGAATCATGTGTTTATTATATGCCATTAGTGTGTCTTAACAAGCATTGCTGTGGTATGCCTGCCATTTTATGTTTATGGATCTGTCAACCTAATTTACATGACTTTGAAAATATTCAACATTGCCAGTGCAGGCCCTGCTTGTCAGATGATTGTGTCAGGCAGAAATGAAACATGCATCCAGCTGAAGAGAAAAGCGTATGCATTACTACGAGCTCCAATGAATTCTTGGTGACACAGTGAAATACATTTAATGCCATTTTACAAGTTTCTGAGGAATATATGTTATAAATGAGCAAGTGAGTAGGTGATATACTCTGGGCAGCCCTATATTATGCTGCGAGAAACAGATTTTTGCACTCATTTGTCTTGCTTCTGAATAAACTATAAGTGTAATAGTCAGACCTGAGTAATATTTGTACCTTGAAATGCCTGTCTGCCTAGAAATTTGAAGAATGCTACCCACCCCCCACACACACAATATAATGTATAACCTGTAATGAAAAAGAAGCTGAACTGTTTCAGATGGAACTGAAGTTAGGGAAAAAATTGTTTTGAGCTCTTGAATGAAAAATTACAGCGCTAGACTCACCACCTCTGTGCCTTCTTGCCAATTAAATCTCTTGCGCCATGACTTTTAGAATAATTTAAAGCACAGTTTTTTAGAATGTCATTCTATACTTCCAGGTCTACTTCCACATTTTCCTCCATTACTCTGCAAATGTAGCTAGTAAGCTTTATTAATCTGATGCCAAAGTTTCTAGAGGTGCACAAGCATACTATGTTTGGTTTTCCTTTAAAGAAATGTCATTGCTGATGTCATGACCAATTGCTAGGCAGATAAGCATGCCCAGTCCAGATGTTTTCACCATGGATTCTCACTTGAGCTGGTCATACTTATGAAAATCCAGTGTATTACTAGTATCTAACAGTTACCTGAGTATGGTTTATCTGATTTCAGATAAAGAACTTAAAACGTAGTCTAGACAAGATAGAATTATTGTTTAGCAGAATGACAGCTAAACTACACTACGATGTCAGATCATCTGGAAACTTAAAATTAGTATAACATGCAGGTGCCAGATCAAGCATTCAGATCATTCACCGGTTCATAGTGTTGCTAAAGTTTTTGAAGGTGTAAATAACACAGAGCCATGATAACTGAATGGTTGTCTCCCATAATCAAATTGGCCTGGTTCTCTGGTCTCTTGATAAAGACCTCCTGGTTTGCCCCCCCCCCCCCCCATTGAAGCATATGTGCTAGAAATGCATGAAATATCCTTTTTCACTATGGTCATACTTGGCTACAGCATATTCTAAATATAACTGAACAAAGGGAAGAATTGTCTAAGAAGCAATATCAGCTAAGCAAACGATTGATTTGTTTTACATATATTGTCTTCCTTGATTGAAAACAAATTCGCTACGTCTCAAGGAAATGGCTTTCCCAAATGTAAAATTTGAAATTCCTTAAATAGAAATTCCTGAACTTCAGAGCACAATTATGAAAATCAGATCTTTGATCATTAAATTATGACCTCTGCATAGTTTATGACTTTACAGTTTAGTTGCCTTCCTATATCTCTACTTCACAAAATGATTGTTTTGTCCAAAGTGTAATTTTTATTTCAGCATTATTAATATCTCTGTGACTGGGACATAAAGTATCCTTTCTTTACTGTTTCTTCTATATACCACTGCATTCTGTCCATTCATAGCGATCCACAATACATTTTCATAGTGTCAACTTAGTGCCAAATGACAAGTGTTGAAAACATAATAAAAACTGGGACACATTAAACCATTTTGTATGAAATTGTAGAAAGATAATCAGGTTCTGAATGGGATGCCTAAGCTTTAACAATACTGTTGCTAAGGCATTTTTTCCAGAAGGGATCATACCTGAGATTCTGATTAGAAAAGAATTACTGCTCTGTCAAACTGCTCTGAATTATGAAAACTATTATATGATGCTAAGAACACAGTGATGCTAAGAAACATAACAAGCAAAAAAAAATACATATACCTCTATTCTGATTACACAATGGCTTAATGTGAAACACTGAATATGGTTTACAAATAGGTAGTCTATTTCCTATAAAGGAGAATATTTGTAGCTCAGGGTTGAAATGAGGTGCTCTCTGAGTGTGGTTGTTTTCTTGCAGAAGTTAGTTGTCTTCCTATATTTGGAAGTTATTTGGAGTTTGCTCTCAGATTTATATTCTGGTGGCTTGCCCTGCCAGTATTGGCAGGGGTGGTCTTAGAGGTTCTGTGGTTTGGCTGTTTAATGTTAGCTTGTTTGGTAGTTCCTTGATTGGGGTATTGTTTGGGAGCAAACCTCACTCTTTACTAGCACTGACAATGTGCTAGTTTGAATAATGAAACATCTGCAAGGAAATGGCCAAGCTCAGAGAGCACCAAGGATTCCTCAGTCTGCTTCCTATGTGGAGCTCTCAGTTTGCTTACTCAATTCATACAGAGGTTGAAGACTTATTAATGGTTATCCAATACAGATCTTAATCAGAGGCACAGGACATCCTCATCCAAGGCTGCATGAACAATTGCTTCATGAATTGGAGCAATGATCACCTCCATAATTTAGCTGCGCACATCACCCCATCCTTCTCCAAAGTTAGGTGGATTGTGTATCTAGTTCACAAGTGGCAAAATATGTCCTAGTAAGCACCATTAAATTTCATTAAAATCCATTGGCCAACAGAAGCCCTAGCTAATTGACAAAGCTGAATCATTTTATCATCAAAGTGCTGTTCAAAGCAGTTACAGCTACCAGGTGACAAATCCTGCTGTAAATGTATGCTTTTCTCACGGAATCTTTCAGGATATAGGAAAATAATTCCTACCTCTGGAAACTATTGATTTCTACTCAGATTCTTTGGCATACTGCAGTTGATAAATCGAATTGAACCAATAAAGTCTAAGGTATGGAGCAGGGGTAGGGAACCTTGCCTCTTTCATGACTCATGGACTTCAACTCCCAGAATTCCTGAGGCAGCACCTTAGCTTAGAACCTGAGTCTTAACAGCTTAAAATGGCTGGCTCAGGAATTCTGGGAGTTGAAGTCCATGAGTCATGAAAGAGCCAAGGTTCCCTACCCCTGGTATAGAGCTTAATAGGCCCATCAGGCTCTGTGAAGTTCACCCACCTACTACACATGTCAACATATCCTACTAGAGCACTCTATTTCACTTGACCCAGATGGATTGATTTGAAATTCACTCTCCATCTCAGTTTGAGGTAGTATGACCTATTATAAAAAAATAGCCACACAAGTAGTTTAAACAATGGTTTCTGAATACTCCCTACTGTGTACTCTTCCATTCTACAGTGTGAAACAATAAAATCAATTTGTCTAGTTCTTATACTATTGCTATGCCATGCCATGCCACATTAATTATACTATACTACACTTTACTATACTATGCTATTGTCACCCTAAAATGGTATTTGGGATTTTTTTTCCCTTTCTCTTCCTTTTCTTTTAAGGCTGCCACCCATAGGGAAGGGGGAAGTAGTTAGTTGCTTGGGGTTGTATCATAACAAAATTCTTTCCTGTGAGGATCAAGGACGTTTAGCCAGCACCTGTGGAAGGAGTGACTGAAAATGAACCATTGGATCAATCTTGACTGGATTGGAGCTGATTGTAGCATGTGACATTTTGGAGGAAGAAACTTTGGTTTTACTTTGGGTAGGGAAAATGGGGGAATTCAGATTTGGGTTTCCCCCAACTGTGCCAATATGATGTCTCTAATAAATCTATACTTTGAGGGATACTACAGCCATGGAGTTTGGATTATATTGGGGATGTTACTTGGAACTCTAACAGCTATATTGTAGTATACTATCATTCTTATACTGTACTATACCTGGTTACCTGTTTAGCTTTGATTCCTAGATTCCAATATAATAGAAATATTTCACTATTAAGCAAGCTATTAACAGACACCAGCTGACAGGCTCAATCCATTTGATGGTATGTGTACCAGTTTGCTATAGTGGTTAAAAAATGAAGGCACAAAGCCAGCCTGCTTGGGCTAGTCACTCTCTCTCAACCCTAGGAAGGAGGCATTACAAACCACTTCTGAAATCATACCAGACAGTGGTGGAATTCAAATTTTTTTACTACAGGTTCTGTGGGTGTGGCTTGTGGGTGTGTCTGGGTGTCATGTGACTGGGTGGGCAGTTTCTGTAAGCAGGGCAATAAAGATTAGGCTAGAAACACCACAAGAATGTTTTTTTTCTTGCCTTCCTTACAGGATTAACCCTGTAAAGTGGAAAAAAACAAAAGATTTCTTCTAGCAACCAGTTCTCCAAACTGCTTAGAAAATTTACTACTGGTTCTAGCGAACCTGCTAGAACCTGCTGAATTTCACCTCTGATGCCAGGAAAACTGCAGGGCTTGTCCAGGAAGTCTCTGAGAAACTGACATAAATGGAAGGAAAAAAATGTCTAAAAAGATTAAATCATGGCAACCAACCAAAGTTTATTAAACTGAGACATTTTGTTACTCATCCATGTAACTTCTTCAGTCAAAATGACAATTTTTAAGTTAGGCAGAGCCAGAGAATCATTGGAATGTACTAAATCTTGCCATAGCAAATGCAAGGGTTTCTCCCCAAAATGTATTGAAATACATCAATGAAAACTCAATCATCCAGGCCAACAGAATTTAAAAAGGTTAAATCAAGGCAACTGGACAAAAATTTATTAAACTGAGACATTTTGTTACTTATCCAAGTAACACACATAAGAAATGGTTCTCTTTCACCAAGCCAAAAAGCTTTTATACTCAGCAATTGCTTAACATCTTCACTATAAATATAACTGTGCTATAAATATATACACGTAAGAATAAGAATTATGGCAAGTATGTATTAGCCTGTAACTACTGTATTGATCTTTCTGTACAGGACAATAAAGAAATATGAGAGTCATAAACTGCAACTTCCATAGTTCTTTGGTACTCCTTTTTTAGTTCTTCGGTAAAAGACCTCATGCATTTCTTATCATGTTGTTTCATGATAATTTCTGTTTCGGTGAACTTGTTTGGTCTACTTCCATGATAGAAGTCTTCAACTAAGTTACAAGACCATGTCAAAATAAAGTAATAAAGCTATCTGCCTGCATGCAGACAATAATTAATTGTATTCATTTTGAAAACATGTAAAAATATGCCAACCTTCCCAAAGTACAAGATAAGAATATGATAAATGGGGCTTAATGGAGTTAATATTCATAGACGATATATGTCCCACATGCATTTTATTAACCACAGTATTGCATGTAATTATGATAGCTGACCTATTAAACCAATTGCCTTGGACATCTTGTAATAAAGAACAAAGCAGAACCTCTGTCTTCTCTCCATCACCTATCAAATGTGTGAGAAATTATTTAATTTCCTGTGGAATGAAACCAAGTTTGAAAAGGGAGAAGATGAGGTAATAGTAATAGATGATGATTTTGCCTTGTGTGCAAGCAAGAAAAATGGACTTTCTTAAACGTGTCATAACCCACTAAAAATAACTTCAGATAATTGCTTCAGCGAAGTTACAATTATCTGTTAAAAATAGAGAATTAATATTATTTTTCCCATAGGC
Organism: Myanophis thanlyinensis; assembly: GCA_017656035.1. NCBI lineage: Eukaryota > Metazoa > Chordata > Lepidosauria > Squamata > Homalopsidae > Myanophis > Myanophis thanlyinensis. The sequence goes on from JAEANM010005427.1 coordinate 8,900, forward strand.
AAAAAAATAAAATAAAATGGGCATAGCAGCTATTTTTACTCCATGTTAAAACTGACACAAGTAATTTTTTTTAAGTGAGGAAAACCTCACTTAAACATGTTTTAAAATGGTGCCCCACTATTGGGGAAAAAAAGTCCTTTCAAAAGACTGGGTGATTCAGTCCTTGCACCTGTCCCCTTGGAAGTTTATTGAAAAAATATTTTTTTTGTTAAATAGTCTCAAAGAGCACTCAATATGGAAAGGAAGGCTGCCTAACCCAAAGGTGGTTTTGTTTTTTAAAGGCAACTGATTGTGCATTGAATACCAACCGCTGATGATAAACTGCTCGTGTCACTATTTGTGTGCATTTTTTTTAATTAGCAGAAAAGGGGATGCCATTTTCTTTCATTGGCCTTGTTCTTATAATTATGAGAGTAACATTGTGAACTAGAGTATTTCAAGGTAGGCAGATTAGTAGTCTCAGCATTCAGTAGCATTCTAATTGCAAAACTGAGAAGCAGAAGGCAGAATGCCTATTAAATCATGGTAAGAATGGAGTAAGGAGCAACAAAATGAAATGGCCATAGATATAAGAAGGTTCTCCATTTTATGCTGAGGAGAGAGGCATACAGTGGCTTAAAATAGCTTCATTCTACTCTGTACTTTCCTGCTACATGAACTCATTGGACAAGGGACAATTGTTCAACATATCTGTGTCAAATCAACCAAGGAACTAGGTATATCTAGTCTAGTGAAAAGAAGGACTAGGGGAGATATTGTAGCAATGTTCCAGTATTGGAAGAGTGGGTCAACCTATTTTCCAAAGCACCAGAAGACAAGACAAGAATCAATTGTTGGAAACTAATCAAGGAGACAAGCAACCTAGAATTAAGGAAAAATTAACCAACTAGAATTAACTAGAATTAAGTAGAACAATCAACCAGTTGATTGCCTTGCCTTAATGAGTTGTGGATGCCCCAACACTAGAGGCTTTCAAGAAGAGATTGGACAGCCATTTCTCTGAAATATAGATTATCCTGCTTGTGAAGGGATTTGGACTAGATGGCCTCCAAGATCCCTTCCAACTCTGTAATTCTATGTTCTATGACTGGAACCAAAGCGAAGATGGTGGTTCATCAGTGTTGTTTTTTTGCTGATTCCTTTTGAAATCAACCAAGTGACTGGAACCAAGGAGAGATTGTGCTTCAATATTGTTTTCTTGATTATTCCTTTTGAATAAACATTCCTCCAGATAGTCATATTGTAATCGTATGAATAGTAGTGGCACATAGACCTAAGCAGGGAGTATGTGCTTTTAACTGAGTTATTCTTTCAAAATTCACCATGCCTCTATTTTGTCAAGATCATATTCTCATAGATAAGTTTATTACACCAGAATAGCAGCAACAACAGACACAAGAGACACACTAAAAACATGCAGCACTGCTAACATGAAAGGAAATGTTCTATAAGCAGTAACTAAAGTATAAAATCTGAGCTTGGCTGTTTGCTAGAAGACCTTTCAATACCAAACAAGGTAACATCAGTGCTAGCGAATGTGAGGGTTTTCTCCTTGTTTTATATACAGTTGCTTGTCCTGCCAATGTTGCTGAGGTATGTTTTCTCCATGGTAGTTCCTTAAATAGGGTTGAAGTATACACAAAAGTCAGTCTCAACATAATTAGCTTGAATTATTAAAGTGCCTAAGAGGTTATTAGCAAGAAAAGTCTGTGAATTGTAAATGTTGCTGATCTTGACTTATCTGACAATTCCAAAGTTATTTTTTTTTCTTTAAACAAAAAAAAAGGAGGGAAATAATATAATTCAGGTTATAGAAGAAAAGCTGTGAAATATTTCAACACAAAATGAACAAGTAATAGTTGCCTTTATTCTAACAAAGACTCTAGACCTTTGTTTTAATAAGCCAATCTAACCTTGGCAGCTGAGGAAAGAAAAAGAAAACTGCAGTTAATCAAAATGATGATGATAGCAATTACTGGCAGTGGGAGAAATTGGTTTTCACATTTTAATGTGATCTTACCCAACTCAAACTTTCTGAACCTACACACAGTTCAGAGCACAATTATATTCAGAACTGTGTTTTATAAATTGTAACTTAAAGGATACACATGTTAATGGATCCTGGTTCAATTGGCTTTACAAGAAATATATTTTTCATCTGGATACCATCCCTACATAATAGACAAAGTCCATTGTATTCAGAGGCATTCTGAGGATTTGGGTAAATTTATATCATATGGGTCAAGTTACAAAAATGACATGCAGATAGTCCTCCAATTAAAACCACAATTCACCCCAAATTTAAGCAAGATAGCTGTTAAGTCAATTTGCCCCATTTTGTGACCTTTCTTACCACAATTGTTAAGTGAATCACTGCAATTGTTAATTTAGTAATGCAGTTGTTAATTGAATCTGATTTCCCCATTGAATTTGCTTGTCAGAAGGTCGTTAAAGATGATCACATGACTCTGGGACCCTGTAATTATCATATATGAACCAATTGCCAAGCATCGAACTTTTGATCACGTGACCATGGGGATGCTGCAACAGTCATGAGCATGGAAAAAACAGCCCTAAGTGACTTTTCTCAGTACTGTCCTCACTTTGAACTGTCACTAAACAAATGCTTGTAAGTCAAGGGCTACCTGTAAATTCAGATTTAATGAAATTTGGGTTAATGAGACCTTCTTTCACCTGAAAGGATTGTTAAATTGAGGTTTTGTTGTGCATCCAGTTCCCTCGTCCCATAGAGAATTTCATTTCTATGAAAGGATTTTTTTCCCAAGAGGTTGATGCTCAGAAGCTAAAAGGAGTAATGAGGCAAGTGGCCCATCCACTGAGAAAACTGGCCAGCTATAAGACCCTACAAGACCCTCAGACATCCATGATTGCTGATTGCCTCTCTTTTTACCTTCATGATACAAGAGCCAGAATGAAAGAGTTTTAGTTGCTGAACTCAGATGATGCCAGGTGATCCCCGAGTTGCTTTTGGTACAGAATCCTTGTATGAGGTGAAGAAGCCTTCATGATTAAACCATGGAGGCTTCCCTACATTTGTAATCCTTGGCTGAAAAGGTCTCAGGATTTAGAGAAATACAGGTAGCCCTAAACTTACAACCACAACTGAGCCCAAAATTTCTGTTGCTAAGGGAAACCTTTCTTAAATGAGTTTTGCCTCACTTTACATTTCTTGCACAGTTGTTAAGTGAATGACTGCAGTTGTTAAGTTTACCACATGGTTGTTCAGTGTATCTGGCTTCCCCCTTGACTTGGCTTGTCAGAAGATCACAAAATGTGGTCACGCTGGAAAAAGTTCAGAGAAGAGCAACTTAGATGATCAAAGGCCTGGAGATTAAAATAAATGAAGAACAGCTGCAGGATTTGGATTTGACTAGCCTAAATAAAAGAAGAATTAGGGGTGACATGCTAGTAGTATTCCAGTATTTGAGGACTGCCACAAAGAAGAGGGGGTCAAATTTTCTACAAAGAACCAGAGGGCAGGACAAGAAACAATAGTTGGAAATTAACCAAAGAGAGAAGCAACCTGGAATTAAGGAGAAACTTCCTAGCAGCGAAGACAATAAACCAGTGGAACAGCTTGTCTTCAGAAATCATGGATGCTCCATGACTAGAAGTTTTTTAAGAAGAGGCTGGACAGCCACTTGCCTGAAATGGTATACGGTTTCCTGCTCAAGTAGGAGGCTGGACTAGAAGACCTCCAAGCTCCCTTCCAGCTCTATTCTAAATTCTAAATAAACATGACTATGGGACACTGCAACTATCATAAATGCATGCCAGTTGCCAAGCATCAAATTGTGATCATGTAAGCATGGGGATCCTGCAATGGTTGTGTGAAAAACTTCCTAAGTCACTTTTTTCAGTGCTGTTGTAACTTTGAATGGTCACTAAAATGAATTGTCAAGGACTACCTGTAACTCTGATAAATCCTGATATCCAAAGGCTTCCCCTTTCAAATGCCCATGCACATTCATGTACTTCTTGGCAGGGCTAGTCGGAAACAGAACACAACAAAATTGTTACTGCCTGATTTTGGCCAGAAGCAAAACTACCTCTATTTATTAAAGAGTTATGGAGAACAGCACCTGTCCTATGATCTTTTGCTCACTTTTGTTAGCTGTAGACTACCTTAATGGAAAGAGGGAAGAGACTGTATAGACCTAAATATGTGCAGTTAGCATTAAAAAAGGAAAGGAAAAAAATATGTTCATAGTACTTTCTGAATCCTGTCCTCATCAGGCTACTTTATAATGAAGCAACACTTAAGTTTTCTAGCTTGTTCCTTAGTCTATATTCCTTTTGAGTTGTGTCTAAGCCATCTGCTTCTTGATGTGACTTTTAACAGGTAATGTGCCTGAAGCCCCATTCCTTTTTCACTCATAAACATTCCAGTCTACCAAGAGTGATGTCTTTCCTCATTTAACCTACGTGTTTTGCTTCTTGCAGCTCAGGGCAAGATCCAAATGTTATTATAGTCTATGCTCTAATACACTGAGTTTTGGTTTTTAATATATATAAAAGAAATGAAAACATTTGTGCATCCATATGGCATAGGGAAGATGTCTTTCTCATTATCTACTACTTCTCAGTTGCTCAAGACTATAATTAGTTTACCAGGCTGTTGTGTCCAACTAAAAGTTTGAATTGCTACCATAGTTCATCTAGCATGTCTAATGAATCGGTTCAGTAAAAGAACAAAGCAAACAGGAAGGGTGGAGCAGGCAATGCAAGAAAATGTCACCATCTAGAATACAGCCACATCTTGCAGGCTCAAGTAAAGGTATACATGGACCACTATTCATTTGCTCACTTCTAATTTCATTTACCAAAATAAAAGAGAGAGAGAGAGAGAGAGAGCGAGAGAGAGATTGTTTGATTAGACCATCTCTCCCATCTGCCATGTATTTTCATCACACTGGGAAAGATTTGGCTTCTTACATTTGCACATTCAATAGTTGTGCAAAAAGATACATACAGCTGATGTGAGTAAACCTTCTCCCAAATTGGTTGCTCCGTGAGTTCATCTACAGTCAGTTGCATGAGGGAACTGTAAACATGGAGCCATTTTCATACCAGCTGGAAAGTCTTGTACAAAATGGGCCTATTGGAAATAGAGCTAAAGAAACCAGTGCTATTTTTCCACTGCAAAGTAAAAGGTAAAGAAGTCCCTGCAGATTTTAACTCCACTCAATTTTGTTGCACACATGTTGTGCATTGACAATAAAGGATTGAAATTGAAATAGTCATTGCTGACTATAGAGGGCGGTGCTCATCTCTGTTTCAAGGCCATTGAGCCAGCAGTGTCTGAAGACATTTCCGTTGTCATGTGGCCTGTATGATGGCAGAGTGCTGTTACCTTCCCACCAAAGCAGTACCTTTTGCATGCATTTGAACTGCTAGGTTAGCAGGAGCTGAGGTGAGGACGGGAGCTCACCCCATCACATGACACTAGGTCTCAAAACCGGGCTGCTGGCTTTCCAGTCGACAAGCCCAGTATCTTAACCGTTGAGGCACCATGCCATCCATTATCATATTTCAATGATATGCTTGGTAAATACAAAGACAGGCATTTTCTCACTAACAAAAAGGAAATGCACGATTGCAAAGGAGGATACATGCTTGTCTAATTTATATTTCTAAATTGACATCTCTCTTATAATCAATATTACATTTTTTTTTAAAGGCATGCAAACACTCTAGCATCATGGAGAAAAGGGACTAATCTGAGTCAAATAGACAAGTTCCCTTGGCATAGCTGCTGTTTTCTGGAATATAATTGTGACAAATTTAAGACCAGTGTGAAACAGTAAATGCACAGTATTTACTAAGAAGTCTGCTCCTATTCCAGAAGGAAAATTTCCTTTTTTATTATTTTATAATTTATTTTAATTTAATTATTTAATTTATTTATTTTTTAATTTTTTGCAAAAATCTGAGCTTGGTGTATTCATTGGGAAAGTTGAGACCATGTTTAGGTGCTACCATAAATGGCTCCCACTGAAAAGAGATGATGGGTTTAGCCAATCAAATATTCCTATTTTAGAAGACAAACAAGTAATTTTGTTCCTTGTCATCTCTCTAGCTTTCACACGCATGCACAAATACATGCATACCTGAATACTTTCTGCCACCACTATCTAGCTTTATCTTTGTTTGATTTTTTTTTTCACAGCAAGCAGCACATTTCCAAATAAAACACTGGGTTGCAATCATGCACCATTTTATTTAATCCATTTAATTTTCTTCTAATGCCCTTGCAGCCCAAACGGAGTCCAGAAATATATCTGGTAATAAAAATTATGTTGGATGCTGGTACTTTACTGGGAAGTTTCTGAGCGCCCTCTTTTTTTAATTAAAAGAATTATTACTATTACTACTACTACTATTATTATTATTAATATTGTGTAGAAGGGCAGAATGGGTCAACTTGCTGTGGAACAACTCACCATGGCCAACTCACCATGGGACAACTCGCTGAGGACAATTTAACAATTCCATTTAATTATTTAAAATAAATAAAAATTATTTTAATTTTTTTCCTTCACATTTTGTTCTGTCCCTCCTTTTGCATCCTTTCTTTAATGATTCTATTCCAACATTTCTTTGATTTTAGTCTTGCCTTGCAGCAAGTTGTCCCATGGCAAATTAGCCATGGCAAGTTGGTCCGTGGCAAGTTGGTCATGACAAATTGTCATAGACCACACAGGGTGCCTGATCGAGTTCACCACAGAAGGTGTCTGTAGGCACATGGCTCACCTGCTTCAGCAACCAGCATAGATATAATACAGGGGTGTCAAACTCAATTTCATTGAGGGCAACAGGGTTGTGTTTGACCTCAGAGGACCGGGGATGTGTGGCCCTGATGGGTGTGACATAGGACTCATGTCAGGGGCACCTGTGGTGGCCAGGTGCTAAGGCAGGCCTTCCCTGAGACCCTCCCTCACATTATAACCTTCCTTCCTTCCTTCCCCTCTTTCCTTATTTTTCCTTCCTTGCTCTCTTCCCACCTTTCCTTCTTTTTCTTTGTCTTTTCCTGTCCCTTCTTGCATGCTCAAATGCAAAAGGGGAGAGATTTCTCCTTTTGATTTGTTTTTAGTTTGTTTCAATAGCCCTCTGCCAGCAAAAACAGAGCCACATGCAGCCCCACATCCCCTGGTTTTCCCCCATCCCCCATTTTCAGCCACAACAGCCTCATGCAGCCCGCTGCCAGTGAAAACAAAGCATGTGGTCTCTCCAAGCTCCATTTTTACTGGCAAAGGCATCGTGGGCTGGTCCTATGCTGTTTCCAGGCTGCCAACATGGGCCAGATCTAAGCACCCAGTGGCTGGATCCAGCCTTGAGTTTGACACCCCTTATATAATAATTTCACAAATGCAAAGCATTACATACTTGAATATATTGTCTACAGATATTAACTTGATGCAGCTCCTTCTCATTGCGTGGACATGGTAGTTTTCCTGGCAGTAACGTATAAGTGGTTTACAATTCTTCTAGGATTGTTTTCTTTATCTTTTACTTTCACATCTAATCTCTATTACATGTATTCCCTAGCAGTCTTTCATCCAAGCACTAACCATGACTAAATTCTTAGCTGCAGGGAATTGGGGGAGGAGGTGTTCAAAGATAAGCCAATGTTGGTAGAAACTTGGCATTTAAATATCATTGCCTTTATTTTGAAGTATAATCTCCCAATTGGAGCACAAGGCTGAGATGTACTGTACATCCTTATTGTCAAAGAGTATTTATAATTAGGGGTTTTAGATATGACAGCAGTGATCAGAATGCAGTGTTTTAGGCTAACTCTGCCAACTACCAGCAGCTCAATCCTGACTGGCTCAAGGTTGAGTCAGCCTTCCATCCTTCTTGAGATCAGTAAAATGATTGTTTTATGATCCTTCTTGAGATCAGTAAAATGACCAGGTTGTTGTTATGTGCTGGCTCTGTAAATCCTTAGAGAGGGCTTTAAAGCACCATGAAGCCATATATAAGTGTAAGGGCTAGTGCTAGTGCTAGTGGTATGCAATATTCACAGTTCTTAGTTTAGACTATAGTCCAGGCATCTTAACTCCCTTCCAAAAGTAGGCATGAAAAGAAATCATAGCCACCCTGATACATGAAAACAACCCATACTTGGATAATATAGCAATATCTTTTTGGGAACCAATTAAAATGGCAGTTTGCAAATTTTTGAGCATGTCTATGTGCCTTGCGTGTGTGTGACTGTTCAATAGCATTGAAGCAAAAATCAACAGTGTGTGGAATAATGAGAGAGAACATAAATGTTCCATCCCTTCCTCCAAACTTGTATTACAAATATTTCACTCAAACAAATATCCTGAACGCAGAAAACACACGCTAACAAGATCAGTAATTAAAGCCAAGCTCTGGTGCACTACAGAATACATGTAAAATCCAGTTTTCATGTTTATAGGTAATTTATCAGTAAATTTACAGGTAAACTCCATGCTGAGAAAGAAATCCAACCAGAGGAATAGATAGCGGGCTAGTAGCAGATGGTGGATAAAGATCAGAGCTGTGAACCAAGAATTGCCCAGTGCAAATATTGCATTTGATATGAACTTACAAGATGACCTTAAGCAAGTCTCCAAGGACACTATATTCCAAGAAAAAGCTAGAACAGAAACATTGATATTTAAAGAGAGAACTCAGCCATCTCTGTTCTTCGGTGATGATAAGGATGATGTATTTTATGGGCTTGCAAGATTACATTAATAATATCTATGTCCTCCTAAACTTTCTAAATCACTGCTTATGTGCAGACATCATTGTTTCTGAAAGGAGGAAATGCCTGTTGTACTTTTTTTAAACAGCAACCTTTGAAAATAAGTAATAACCGCATGATGTATTGCATAAAAGCAACAATCACGGCTTCATCTGGGCTTTGGCTCCTGCTAGGTCCCTGTTCATATTATGCTCAGTTTTCCAGTCAGCAGCACCATTATGTTGTTGTTTTCTTGTTGTTGTTTTTTCAAAAAGGCATCCTCTTTGGGATGTGCTTCTCCTCCGAAATACTTCAGACCCCTGGCAGTAAAAAGATTAAAGGCTGCTGTCTCATAAAATATAGTAGAACCTAGGAATTGAGGCTTCATCCATTGCAATGTGAATTCCTCTTTCCTGTTGCTTGCAACAAATGTTGGGATTAAGAAACACTTGCATAATTAACTTGTTTTAAGAAAAAAAGAGAGAAATAAAATATTTTTTTTTTAAAAAAAAGTTCCATGCAATGATGGAAAGAAGTAGAACTAGATCCAGAATATTACAGGTTATTAATCTAAAAGGAATGATATGAAGAGATTACTGTAGTTTTTGCTCCATAAAACGCTCCGAGGTTTAGAGGAGGAAAACAAGAAAAAAAAATATTCTGAAGTGTAGTGTAGTGAGGGCAGGTGGCAGAGCCTGAGAGGACCATAAATAGATGTCCTCTCAGGTGCCAGCTCTGCCTATTGACTCCTGCACTGGGGAAAAGAGACAGAAGAGGTGGGCAATGACAAAGACAGAAAAGGCAGGGTTCAGCACTATAAATGGACCCTGCTGCCACATCCTGGCTGTTATTCATCAAAGAACCAGCACAATATTTGCTCCATAAGACGCACAGACATTTTTTTTGGGGGGGTAAGAGTGTGTCATGGAGTAAAAATACGGTATATTACAAATGAAGGTAATTATACATCAGTCAGTCAACAGGAGAGCTGATTTACCACCAGTCTATCAAGTACTTAGAAGGTGAGGGCTGGGCAGCACAAGCAAACAACAGTCAACAACTTAATAGCCAGCCATCAACACACCCCAAACAACATCTAAAAAGCCACAAACAAGAGACACCATATAGTAAATACCACACACAGAACAGCACACACACTGCTAGGGAGAAGTTCCCTGAAGATGGGCTCCAGCATAAGTCCAAAAGCTCAGAAGAAAAAGCTCTGCTCCTATTGATCGACCCAGTTTGGATTCTGCAGTGATTATATTGTACACTATCCAGAGCCCTTCTCTGAGGGAAATTGGTGTTAAACAAATAATAAAAAATAAAGAAGAAATATCTACCTATCTATCTATCTATCTATCTATCATCTTTCTCTGTGCTTCATGTTATCTATTAAGTGCCTAAATCCACAAATAAACAGCAGAAAAAGGAAGCCAAGAGAGAATTCTTTGCTCCAGTGGAGTTAATGACAAAACTTCATCTAACCTAAGGGTAGAGCTCAGATATACAGTATATATATCTGAGAAAATCTATATATTTCTCTTTCCTCTTTTTATCCCTGAATTATGATTATTATAAACTAAGTAAGTATTAAATAATCATCTTTATATTTTCCAGATAGAATTTTATTATTTAAACTTTATTCTTTAGCATAACCTCTACATTTCATCACATTTTAATCATCCAAATGTCTTAATATATCAGTATTTTAACACTCTACCATTGTACAACAATACAGCTTTGTGTATTAGAATAGAATATAATAGACTAGAATAGAATAGAATAGAATAGAATTCTTTATTGGCCAAGCGTGATTGGACACACATATATGTCAAGCTTTTCTGAGGAAGGCCCAACAAAGACTCCATTTCCTGAGAGTCTTACGGAAAAACCAGGTGGCACAGCAGCTAATGATTTCCTTCTACCAGTCAACAATAGAAAGCATCCTCACATATTGTGTCACAGTATGGTACACTGGACTAACAAC
>JAEANM010005428.1:0-19629 GCA_017656035.1 Myanophis thanlyinensis
GGTTGCATAAGCATTTCACTGCACATCGTACCATGTATGACTGTGTATGTGACCAATAAATTTGAAATTGAATTGAATTAAGTGCAATATCAGCTCAGGGTTCACAGTATGAAAATTTTGAACTGTTTAGTGTTTATCATTTGCCTTGGCAAGGAAAACAATTAAATAAAATTTCTATTATCCCCTCCTTCCATTCTCCAAGGGAGAATTGGGAAAAGAAAAACCTAGATTATACTAAAAACCACAAAGTCTTGCATATAGTCATAGTCTAAAGATAAAAAATATAAGACAAAATTGCAACGATTCCACGGGTACTGTGATGATTTCAAGCTATGCCTGGAATTATCTCAGGTTCAGTTATGTGAAAGAAATGTAGAGATAAGCTTGATTAAAGGACTGGATGAACCATTAAAAGAGGAGAAACAGCTCAGTCCTGAGAAAGAAGTTTGAGAAAGAAACTTTTACCTTGATTCTGTTTGATAGAAGAGCTGCAGGGAAACTCTGGCAATCTTTCAAGTTCTATTATTACATCCTATAACAATAAAGGGCTGATGCTATACACAAAAAGGTGCTTTAGAGCATTCAGGGGAATGATCATAACATCTCTTTATAACTACTTAAACCAAATACATACAGATAGTCCTTATGACCATTCCTTTAGCAACTGTTCAAAGTTATAATGGAAATATAATAAGTCCTTATAACCAGTCCTCACACAACCTTCACAGCATCCACACAAATGATCAAAATCCAGGTTCTTGAAACCTATATATATGATGGTTGCAACAAACTGGGGTTATATGACAGCCATTTGTAAACTTCCCCAGACAACTTCCCCAGGTGAGTGCAGCTCCCCTCAGAGAAACAAATTCAATGGGGAGAGCTGGCCTCACTTAGTAACTGTGCTATTCACTTAACAGCAGGAATGATTCATTCAGCAACCATGGTAGAAAAAAGGTAAAACTCACTATAGTAGTAACTGTGAGAGGAATCTAGAACTCGTAGTGGACAATCACTAAAATATGAACCAGCAATGTGCTGCAACCGCCAAAAAAACCAACAGAGTCCTAGGCTACATTAACAGATGGACAGAATCAGGATCATTTGAAGTGTTAATACCATTTACTAATACCATGCCTTGGTAAGACCATGCTTAGAATACATCTATTTTGGTCACCACACTATAAAAAAGATGTTGATACTTTAGAGTGCAGAAAAGAGCAACAAAGATGATTAGAGGATTGGAGGATAAAACATATGAAAAACAGTTGCAAGAATTGGGTATGTCTAGTTTAATGAAAAGACTAGGGGTGATATGATAGCAGTGTTCCAATATCTAAAAGGCTGCCACAAATAAGTCTGTTTACCACGATGCGGTCGGGAAAACGTTTTCGCTCTCTGAAGGCAAACACAGAAAGAATGAGGAAAGGCTTCTTTCCATAAGCAATCCAGACACTAAATCAGACCCCACAAGAACACTAAGGATTATAACAGGAACTACAATTGTTTACATATACACAAAGTACCCACCTTCCCAACTACCTCCTTTCTTCAACTTATTCCCAACCTATTTCCTACCCTCCCACTCTGCCCTAACTTACCTGTGGTCGTGAATGGTTGCGTAAGCATTTCACTGCATATCGTACTATGAATGACTGTGCATGTGACCAATAAAATTTGAATTTGAATTTGAAAAACAGTTGCAAGAATTGGGTATGTCTAGTTTAATGAAAAGACTAGGGGTGATATGATAGCAGTGTGCCAGTATCTAAAAGGCTGCCACAAATAAGAGGGGGTTAACCTATTCTTCAAAGTAATTGAAAGCAGGACAAGAAGCAATGAATGGAAACTTATCAAGGAGAGAAGCAACCTAGAATTAAGGATAAATTTTCTGACAGTTAAAACAATTAATCAATTAATCAGTGGAATGACTTGCTTCCAGATGTTATGGATGTTCCAAAACTGTAAGTTTTCAAGAAGAGATTGGACAACCATTTGTCAGAAATGTTATAGGGCAAGGGTCCCCTACCCCACCCCCTAATACTGGGCCATGAGCTGTTTGGAATTGGTCTGCAAAATTGGTGGATAAGTGCACACACATATCCACACTTGCACAAGCAGCAGGCAAGCACATGCACACATGCTCCATTTGCATGAATGGTGGATCTACTTGCTGGTTACTTGCATGGAATCATCCCTTTATCCCTGCCAGTCTGCAAAGCTGGAAAGATTGGGGAACTCTGGTATAAAGTTTCCTGCTTAAGTAGAAAATTGGACTAGAAACCTCCAAGATCCCTTCCAACTCCATTATTCTGTTCTTTTCGGCTTACTTAACAACTATTTTGGTATGAGATGCATAAGGTCAGGCCCTAGATTTGTACCTCCACATACTTAAAAAGAATAATTTTACTTTTGAATCCAAAGCCTTAAAAAAACATAGAATCTTAAGAAATTAAGAATGTTTTAATGTTCTGTGAGAAATCTCATAAATAAAATGCATCCCAACATTATTTAACCTTCTGGCACCCAAATACAAGTAAGCATAACAATAAAATATAATAAACTGTCCTTCAAGCTGAGCTTATGACTTGATGTCACAGACATGTCCACATGGTTCGTTGCAACAGGAATGTTTCCTACATGGTTCCCATCTTCTTGTGTAATTTAGACTTTAAATTTTCTGAGTGGCAACCCAATTGTAGTATTAATCAGACTCAAATCTCTAAGCTTTTGAAATAAGCCAAGATTACCAAATTGCTGCTATTTAGCTGAGTAAAGTTTAAGACAGTCTCACTTCTCAATGACTACTATATCCATGCAGTTTCCTTGCCAGAATTATGAAAATGTTTTGCCATTGCCATTTTACATATTTTTTTTAAAAAAACTTCTCACTCCATTTTACAGTTCTGCAATTCACAGGGTACATCTCATTAGTATTAATGGGGAATTGCTTAGTTTCTGAGATCAATCAAGTTTGCTTATGACAAGACATACATTTTAGGGATGTGGATTTTTACTGTTTCTTTTATATTTTTACTACTCTTGGTGTGTGAACCATCCAGTGTCCAGAGTTACGGCATAGATTTAGAAGATGGAAAGACATACAAATCAAGTTTTAAATATGAATAAATAAATATTGTAAGATCTATACTAAATGGTTAAAAATAAACTATCTATTTAACTTGCATAACATTCTCCCTCGCCCCAAAACTTGACTAATACGATCAAATTACAGGAAATTCTCTCCCCATCCTCTGTAGTCAATGACAACCAAACACGATGGAGCCATTCTTTAGCCTCATAAAAAAGACTTGCTTGTGTCATAAGACTGTATCAATGTGAGAATCATTTAAAGCAGTAGCCCCCAACTTTTGGTTTGCTGGGGCCAATTCTGTGGATCGGAGGGGGCATGGTTTTGTGTACTGTCTGTATCCCAGGGATGGGGCTTCACTTGTTTGCACGGCCAAGTTGTTGACATGCCATGGACCAGTGCTGGTCCAGAGATCAGGGGTTGGGAATCCCTGATTTAAAGCATTAAAGCTGTTCTAAATAATTACTGTTATTGTAAAAAATGTTTGATTGCCCATAGTTCCCCAGGACTACCTTCTTCTTACATTCCACTGCAGGTCTGCAGGCCTAAGAAAGAATAATGTTTAACTGTATTAGCAATGCATTAAATATTTACAGATAAGCTTACAGATAAGAATTCTTTGTAAATATTAAAAATTAGAACTACTAGAATTCATCTAGTAAGAAATTCACTTGCTTTCCAGAACAGTAAAGCAATCTTATTACCTGGGATTGTGCATAGCTGTTAAGAATATGGGTGGTAATTTTTATTATCTACATATAAATAATATCTGTTACTCTTACCCATAATTGTTTCTATCATGACAACTAGAAAAGAAATATTTCAGTTTTTCTCCTCAGCCCGGTATTCCAGTCTTCTAGACATTTTTCAAATTTCCATAGGAAATATCTAGCTTTAATCCTAATAAACACTAGCTCTTCTGTTAGCTCAATTCTACTTGCTAATGGGTATGGATTGTAAATACATTTAAGCATGCTTACAGCCACAAACAAAGTACACTTACTGCTTCATCTAATAGCTCTATTCGTGCTGCCCTATAGCTGCTATCTCTAGATGATAATCTCCATCTTTGGTATCACTTCATCATATGAGGTCACAGGTCAAGGGGCACCCACTGGATCTTTCACCAGCTCAGATAAAAAAGAAAAATCAATTTCAATCATCATAAAATGAAACTACTGGTTATGTGTGCACACAGAAATAAGAAAAATACATCCCGCTAGGAAGTATTAAAGCTGCTGACTGCCTCCTTGCTGTTCTAAATTGCAAACCCAAAGCAAACATATACTGAAAGTATATTAAAATCATTTTTCCTCTAATAGTAAAGATTACTGCAGATGAATGTGACTTATATTGATTGCTTATTGTTTATATGGTGTATATAAATATCCCTATTTGTTACCTTTTATTTTTATGAAGTAAAACATTAAATAACAAGTATTATTAAATAATATACTCAGCACTTGTGAGCAAATAATGAATTATTATACTTTTAAAAGGCAATAAATAGCATAAATACTATATGCAATAAGTAAAAATTCAAGAATTAACAGAGGAAGTTTTAACTAACTATTTTATTAGTTTTCTTTAATAGCAACAGCACTTAGACTTGTATACCCCTTCACAGTGATTTACAGCTCTCTCTAAGCTGTTTACAGAGTCAGCATATTGCCCCCAACAATCTGGGTCCTTATTTAACCAACCTTGGAAGGATGGAAGGATGAGTCAACCTTGAGTTAATGAGGATCAAACCCCTGGCAGTCAGCAGAATTAGCCTGTAATACTATATGCTAACCACTGCACCACCACAGATCAGTACAAATCATGCAAGAAGCAGATTGATACTATTATTTTTAAATGAATCTATTATGTATATTCTCTGCAACTTCCACAGTTGCAGAGAATCCAGCAATAGAAACATATTGTGCAACAACTTGCGAGATAAGTTTCATCAACAATCAGTAATTTTTATTCCGTTTAAATGGCTGAAAACAATGAAGTTGATTAAGTACTGCAGACATACATTCAGAATTTAGGAAATTGGCAAAATAATTATAGAAATAAAAATAGTACTCTACAGAATAAAGATTTAGCTATTTTATAAGTTAAAATATGTTTGATCAAATATTTTAATAAATTCATTAGATGGTCTATTTTCTTTTACCTTTTTTTTTCCTCTCTCAATAAAGAGTTTATCCAAACAAAAACATTTATTTTACATATGCGTTTATAGTCATTTATTTTCATAAAGATAAAAATACATTATTCATAATCATAATCTATGAACACATGAATTCCCTTGAAAAGCATCCATAAGTTGCAACTGGTGCAGACTATGGCCATATGGGCAGTTCTTGGGGCCCCTATGGTGACTCATATTATACCACAGCTCCTACACTGGCAACCAGTTTGCTTCCAAATACAATTCAAGGTGTTGGTTATTATCTTTAAAGCTCTGCATGGCGTAGGTCCAGGTTACTTGAGGAACCGTCTTACCCCATTGGGACTGGCCTGCCCTACTGCACAAGCAGAGGAGGCATATGCTGTAAGCCAATTCGTCAAGGGATTTCAGCTGACAAGCTCCAGGAAAAGAATCTTCTCTGCTATGGCTCCTGCCCTTTGGAACATCTGAGGTAAAATCCACCCTTCTAACCTCCTGTAATGACCTGAAGACCTGACTCTGCCAGATGGGGCCATGAAAGGGGAGCATCACAATGGAGGTGGTTGATAAATTAAGAGGCAATTCCACCTCTCCCTCCCAACATGTTCTCCCTTGTTCTGACCCAGGCTTAACAGAATCACAAAACAGACTCCTTGTGTCCCCCCCCCCAAAAAAAAACCCCACACCCTTTTTTATTTGGTTAATGTGAATTCCTATCATTTACAGTCAGAAAAGTCCAGGCAATAAACCTTTCAAGGTTTTATTGCAAAAACAAACTTTATCAGACCTTGGATAGTTGCCAGGCCTAGAGCTTCCAGTCACAACAGTGTAAAATGAAATACCTGGCAAGGAGTCTCTGTGAGGCACACACTCAGATAAGCCAATCTTCCCAATAATAAGCAAACTAATTGTCTCCGACAAACACCACTCCCCTTTTGTTCCTATTTATTCCCTATGGGAGGGGCCATTCAGCATCCACTTAGGTCTTTACTTCCAAGTCGACCCGTGATCCTTAGTTGTTCCCTTCTCCTGTCAGCTCTGTGCATACGTGCATCCGGAACAGTCTCCAGCTGTTCATCTTCCCCACTGATCTCCGACTCTGAAGGCAGCTGATAAATGTCAGAGGGCCCTGGCCTCATCTGTGCCTCCAATTCAGGGCACTCCTCAGAGCCTTCCCCAGACTCCACGACTGGTCCAAGTTCATCCCCAACCTCCTCACTGTCTGAGTCTGCCAACAGCTGCCCTGGCAGCTAGAGGGCCACAATATCCCTTATAATTAAGAGCGGGGGTGGGTGGGGTTAGAATGCAATGCTGCAGGCTAACTCTGCTCACTGCCAGGAATTCGATCCTGATTAGCTCAAGGTTGACTCATCCTTCTTCTTCCAAGGTTGGTAAAATGAGAACCCAGATTGTTGAGGGCAATATCTGACTCTGTAAACTACTTAGAGGGCTGTAAATCACTGTGAAGAGGTATACACGTCTAAGTGCTGTTGCTATTAAAGAAAATGAATAAAGTAGTTAAAACTTCCTCTCTTAATTCTTGAATTTTTACTTATTACATATAGTATTTACTGTATGCTATTTATTACCTTTTATAATTCATTATTTGCTCACAGGTACTGACTATATTATTAATTTAATACTTGTTATTTAATAATTTTACTTCATTTAAAAAAAGGTAACAAATAGGGATATTTATATACACCATATAAACAATAAGTAATCAATAAAAATCACATATTGCTATTATTCTATTTTCATAGTAATTTCCAACTGATCATTTTATAAATATTTATCTTTAATTATTTAAAAGCTTTTAATGCTATAAGCCACCCAGAGTCACTTTCGAATGAGATGGTTGGCAAAGAAATGTAATAAAAAAAAAAATCAATTTTTAATGGTAGTTTAACATCTACAGTATTTAGGAGGGCTGTGCAAATGTTCAATTCAGAGTTGTGAGGGAAAAAAATGTGCTCAAATTTCTAAATTGGGATGTCAAACACCTATCCAACTCCACAAGGGCAAAAACAATCCATATACGTCATAATACGGCCTATGATGTGATCAGGTTTGACAACCGTGGTCTAAATCAAACCTATGATTTTAATCAAATCAACATAGTCCTTGACCTGTGTTCACAATTACAACAGTGTTGGACAATTAATTTTGTGATCGTTCCTCTCTTTTATGACCTTACATATATAGAGAGCAAAGGAAAGCTGAAGTACAGTATAGTCATGGTTTCACTTAGCACCCGCTTTACTTAATAAGTTGCCAGTCCCAACTCTAGCCAGTAAATGAGGACTGTCTATTCAAATCAACCCAATGCCAAATGATATATCCAAACTATTAATGTAGGAATCAACATCAAGAAGGTGGTGGATATATACCTTCCAGGAACTTTACATCTTATGTCTCCTTAAGGAAGGAATGATTTTCTTCTGCTTGTACAATAACACCTGCCATGTGAACCCAGGAACAGGTTCTAACTGGTCAGCAATGACACCCATACCCCTTTCAGCACATCTCCTGCTCTGAATACAAGTACAGGTAGTCCTTGATTAATGACCCTAATTGAGACTGGAAACTCTGCTACTCAAAGAAGCAGATCCTAAGTGAAACCATGTCTGTACTTACACTCTTATTTCGGCTTTTCTTTGTTTTACAGACCTGTAAAAGTCATAAACATGAGACTGGTCACAAAATTTATCCTTCATCACATTTCTAAGTGGAAAATCATATGAACAGCTGGAAGGACACAAGACTATTCAATTTTATATCTTTCGTTTGCCTCCTAATCAGTCCCTTGCTCTTTGGAATGCTCAGGTGCCTGCTTAACGTGTTGTACACATTGAAAGCAATACAGCCAGAGTAAGAGCCATGGACATGTTTCACAAACATCTTGTTCTTTTGAAATTTATTTCTCTCCAATCACACCATTCTATCTGGGGGGGGGGGGAGGGAAAGATAAGTGATTTGTTTAAGCAATCTCTCTTTTGTCTGACCCTTTACCATTTCTGACACAATCACATTACAAAACAGCAAACAGCTTATTCTCTTGATTTCTTTTCCTCTTCGATCTCTCTGCTCTGCAGGGGTTAGGATGGGGGAATGGTCAAGCAAAGGAACAATTTCTTGGTTGTTTCTTCTCTCTCACCCTGGCAACTTCAGACAGCAGAGTTTGAAGAGAAAGACTATTAAATTGTTTGCATAGTGCACCTGCAGCTCTTAGTCCTGGATTGCTACTGCAATCACAATGCTTTCAATGTGTAGAAAAACAGTGTACATTTTTGCAATCCCTTTCTCTTCCATTCTCATGTAAGGAAACAAAAAGCTACAACTCAAACCGAAAATAACATAGACTTTACTGTACTGCAAAGGTCATAAATGGTTGTAAATTGGTCATAACATGATTTTTAGCAGCTTCGTAGCTTTAATAACTGATTGCTGAACAAATGGTTGGTAAGCGAGAACTACTTATGCATGAATATTATCAATACAGCATTCTAGGTAATCAGGTCTAAAATGTGAATATAAAATATCAATCATTCAAACTTTGCCTTCAAAATCATTAACAGTTTTTTTTACTGCTCTTGTGTTATCTCTGAATGATTTTAGTTCAGCTGCTAGTTGCAATTGTTTTATTTAAAATGTCATCCAATACAACTGCTAGGGAAACAGTACAGTATGTGACTGTGCATTACAGCAACAATAGATACAGCTCTTCACTTCTGGGGTCACTGGGAAGTTCTTTCAGACTGCAGGGTTCAATCCTGAAGTCCATTTTCTGATCCTTTAAATGCCTCTGTAGAGTCCCTAGGCCTATGCATGAATCACAATCAATAAGTCCAGATTAGAAATGAAACAAAGCAGGTGAGATCCAAATCCTATCCACCTACATGAATTTCTAACCAGTAATCAGACCACCTGCATTGTGCTGTTTTTTTATTTCATTTTTGAAAACTACTTCAACTTTGGGGTGGGGAGAACTTTAGTTTAATTGCTGCAGGCAAGAACTAATATTATGAATACAAAGCAGGGCTATTTTCCCTCATCCTGTGCTCTAGCTATGCTCTAGCTATGTAACTTACTACCTGAGAATAGAGTTCATGTGTGGACCATAATACTTTGAAGCAGGTTAGAACAGGAACTTTTGAGCTGCTGTATCAAATGCTCTAACATATATTCTAGACATCAACCAAGACATTGATCAAAATCACTGTTAAACCAACTCCAAACCTTCTAATGTTTTTTGAATGGATCTGATAGATCCAGAATGGAGCTGTTAATACAACCTTAACTAACTAGTGATCTGGCCAAAAAGGAGGAAACCTGAGTACTTCCCACCAACAGAACATGTCCCTTATCAGAACAAAACTATAAAATGATGTTTGCATGCACTCTTGGGCATTCTTATTGTGCAGAAAGTTACTATTGGATAGCTTTAGAACTTCGTTGTGTGCATTCAGGCTATGTATGCATTCAGGATATGTATGAGGAGTACGACAGTAGTGAGATGTGCTATAGGTCAGACAGAGGAGTTCAAAGTGGAGGTGGGGCTACATCAAGGATCAGCTCTGAGTCCCTTCTTGTTTGCTATGGTGATGGACAGGTTGACAGATGAGGTCAGACAGGAATCTCTGTGGACAATGATGTTTGTGGATGACATTGTGATCTGTAGTGAGAGCAGAGAGCAGGTGAAAGAACACCTGGAAAGGTGGAGGTATGCTCTGGAAAAAAGAGGAATGAAAGTCAGTCATAGTAAGACAGAACACATGTGTATGAACGAGAGGGAGGTAAGTGGAACAATAAGGTTACAGTGGGCTGAGGTCAATAAAGTGCAGGAGTTTAAGTATTTGGGGTCAACAGTCCAGTGTGACGGGGAGTGGTGAAGAGGCAAGTGCAGGCGCGTTGGAATGGGTGGAGAAAGTTTTCTGGAGTGTTGTGTGACAGAAGAGTGTCAGCAAGAATCAAAGGAAAGGTGTACAAGACAGTAATGAGACCAGCTATGCTGTATGGGTTAGAGACTGTAGCAGTGAGGAAAAGACAAGAGGCAGAGATGGAAGTAGCAGAGATGAGGATGTTGAAGTTTTCTTTAGGAGTGACTGGATGGACAGGACTAGGAGTGAGCACATCAGAGGGACAGCTCAGGTCAGAGAGGCCAGATTGAGATGGTCTGGACATGTGCAGAGGAGGGATAGTGGTTATATTGATAGAAGAATATTGGAGATGGAGCTGTCAGATGAGAGGTCAAGAGAAAGGCCAAAGAGGAGATATATGGATGTGCTAAAAGAGGGCATGAAGTTAATTGGGGTGAGAGGAGGGGATGCTGAAGATAGAGTTAGGTGGAAACAGATGATTTTCTGGGGCGACCCCTAATGGGAACAGCCGAAAGAAAATTGTGTGCATTCACTCTGTCCATGCTATTTTGTTTTGTTCTTATGTCAAGTAGTTAAGAAACATCAAAGCCAAGTTCTCCATTTTACACAACATAGATAAATGAACATATGCAATGAGTAACCTAGTTATTTTTGCTCAGTTTTCACTTGGCAAGCAGACAGGTTGCAAAAAAAATGTATACCAGATTTATTGCTATACCACATCTTTCTAAGGTGGAATACCAATGCCCACAGAAAAATATAGTCTTAAAATATTTTGAGATTTTTAAAAAAACTGGAAAACATTAAAAGAAAAGTTAGTTAGAAATACAATTTTACCCAGCCTGACTAAATTTTTTAGCTTCAGGCCAAATATGTATATCTGCAAGGTAGAAGAACTGCTAATAGAAAGGAATATTGAAGAGATCAGTTTTTGGCTTGCCAATGTGCTGGTTCAGTGCCTCAGGATTTATTTAAAAAACTGAAAAGATTTTTATTCAGAAAGTTGAATAATGGAGTAGATTCCAATAATAGTATCAGAACCAGTTACAACCAAACTTCATTTATTGACCACTTCAATTAACAATTATTCACAAATACAACCATAATAAATGGTAATAAATCATATTATTTTTTAAAAAATCATTTTATGAACAATTTATATTACTTACAACCAAGTTGCTATACCTGACAACAAAGCAAACTGGAGTGAAAGTAATGCTGGTTACTTCTCTGCCTGAGAAATATCTAAATATGACAACAGTAGCCAGCGATCTTTACAACATGTCTCTGTCTCTGTCTCTCTCTCTCTCACATACACACACACACACACGGCTTGCTTAGCACCCATTTCACTTAGCACCCATTTCACCAGAATAAATTGCAGTTACTAAATGAGAGACTGTAATCTGATTTTTCACTGAGTAGCAGAGGATTATTTTTCCTGTTTGTTTGAGTGGTTTTCTTTTGCCGATCTTTCTGCCAGTTGGTCTGCTAGTAGCAATCCCTAGACAGTCATCTACCTGCTCTTACAGTCCTGAGATGGAAAATAAAAGAGTAATGAGCTTGTTCCGAGTTCTCATTTTTTTAAAATAAGCTGGTTTTGTCTTATGAAGCAAAACATTTTCTATTTCATGAAGAACTTTAGTTCTCCTGCAGAATAATTGTAATTCCAGATTTTATTTGCAGCTAACTGAGGTTTAGGAAATTTGGAAGGGCAAAAAGCTCCCAGCTCCATGATCATCACACACTGCTGGTTTCTGATTTAAATATTTTGAGACCTTTCTAAAATCTTACCACTCCCACCCTCTCACATGATTGACAAACTATAAAAGTTATGGGATGATCAACTTCTAAAACTTGAACTGTGAAGGATTATACAGCAAGTCATCGAATTATGACTGTAATGGATTCTTGCCCATCAGGTTTTAACTTGTGATGTCCATAAATCAGCTCACCCATGTGACTGACCCAATTTTACAAATTTTGTAGAAGTGGTTTGCTATGGGTGCGTTTTTGCTGAAAACTGGAAATAAATGAGGCCTGGTTGTGAGGGCCCAAAGTGTGGTTATGTGAACAGAGGGGAAAGTTCCATTATAACTTCAACTAGTTGCTAAGCAACCAGTTCCAAGTTAGGACTACCTGTATCTGGCATAAGAGAAGATGCTGAGAGATTGCAATGATTTTGGCCAAAAGGAGCTTCACTATATTTAATACATTCTGCTCTTTAACACATGGAAATGATTAAAAGAGTTAACAATAAAAGCAATGACAAATAAAAATTACTGCCTTTTAAGAAAAAGTAGTTTGAAGATAAAGACATTCCAGCAATTAAAACTAATTCTTAATCTGTTTTAGTGCTAACAGAATTAATTTGCAAAAAGTAGTAAAAGTTTGAGACTTTTTAAAAACGTTACTTCAGTTTACTCCACAGAAACATGAGTTACAGTTATTATTAAATAGTCTTTCAAAGCTCCAAGTGAATACAAAACTTTAGATGCAGCTGTCTTTGTTATAAAATAATGGTAAACTATTTTTCATACTTGATTCCTGTAAAGCTGCTTTAAAAATCATCTGCTTTGTTTCAGCAGAGATTTCAAAGTTTTAAGAGTAACTTGCTTCAGACTGCATCTATGTTTCATGCACATTTCCAATTATGCATTCTTTGAAAAAAGTGTATAATATAGTACTCATTTCTTCTGATGGGAAGAGGCATAGTACCAGTAGCTTAAAATGGTACTTCTAAAACTATTCATTTTCTTTAGAAGATAATTAGTATTCCTCTTTCCTTTATGAAGCATTCAATAAATAGAAAAGGTACTGATGGAACTGCATTTTGATTTTTTTTGTTCTAATTTCACTTTGTTGTTGTTGTTGATTGTGGCTTTCTGCTCTGTTTTAAAGCAGACACACATAAAGTTGCCAACTTATTACTTGCAAAGCTTTACAGAATATGAAAAGAATTAAAAGTGTTCTGAAAATCTAGACCCTGGTTAGTTCCTGTAAATCATCCTGTTTCTAAAACCTTTTGCCTTTCTTACAGAAATACAGAGGGAGAGCCTCAGATGAACATACTTATTCACTGGAGTTTGGTTACTGGAACATACTCTGATTAAAGTAAGCATTCTGATAATTAAAAAAAACTCTATCTGAATGTTGAAATGACTATACGGACTCACTGTATATTTAAGAAAAAAAGCAAACTTTTTAAAGTCTGTGAGTCTGTCAGATTCAAACACTTTTTGTGTGGCTTTTGTTGCTTTTTAGACCACAAGATATCTTTGCGCACAAATGAATTTTGCATACCGATTACATTTATTTATCTCATCTGTCTCACAGTTTTTTTTTTCTGCCAAACTAGTTAATGTTATCAATTGATGGTTAACAGGTATCTCTGGAAATCTCTCTCTCTCTCTCTCTCATTGGCAGGGCATCGTATAACAGGGTAAATATGGCGGCTTACATAAAAATACATACCATATCCAACAAAGATATCACACCAATTGATTATATTCATAGCAAGAAAAAACTTTTTTGACATGAGATTTTAATGCTAAAGACAAGCAAAAAAAAGAGCAAAAGCTTGTTGTGCAAATATGGTTTGTTTAATACTGACACTGTATGTCATGCAAGCCCACCCAATCATGGCTTTTTTCAATAAATGATAGTTAAGTAAGCTTAGTTGAGTATGATGCGTAAACCAGACCATGAAATTTTTCTTATATTCTACTCAATTAAGTTGTTGGAGAATTTTATTTATTTTGTATTTATTTTATCCGATTATTTCTCCACATATATATAAATAGAAGAAATTTAATTCCTAATTTCATCATATTCAGATGAGAGGACTCTGGGGGATTTATATAGATACATAAATTCATACACAGGTACAGACAACAACATTTATTTAATCTACGTCAAAAGTGCTCTGTTATTAGGGCAGATGGAAAAAATGAGAATGTTTTTGTTCTTTAAAGATGAGAGGATCCTCTGTATGTCTATATCAGCCTGCTGGTTCTGGATAAATCCAGGATTTCTTTTCCACCTAAATCATTACAGCTACCCAAAAAAATCTAAATTAAACGTATGATTTAAGGCATTATGATTGAAACATATGGAAATTAAAATATAACTTGTTCTATTTATGTATTAAAGTTATGGTTATAATGTATTTTGCTTATTGTTATTTTAATGACGTTAAATACCTAGAATCCATGAAGATTCAAAAAGTAAATGAAGTACATAAAGTTTTAAACTTTAAACACTATATATCCCCTATAAATTTACTTAAGCCTTAAGCAAAATATATTGTTGAAGGCATCATACCATTATGACCAAATATATAAACAATTAGGTATTTGCATCATCAAATAATTCAATTAAATAATTTCAATAAAGGACACTACAGCCAATAGGATTGTTCAATGTTTTGGATTCAATTTCAAAACTTAAAAGAGTAGTGAAACATTTAGATCCAAAATGGGAAAAAGTTAGGCAACCTTTTGATACTTTCAATTTTTGTTGCTAGACCAATAGCTATATAGCAGGGATGTCAAACTCGATTTGAGGGCCGCATCATAATTGTGTTTGACTTCAGGGGCAAGATGGGCATAGGGTGGGCATGGCCAGCTCAACGTCAGTCATGTGGGGGGCACTTGTGGCAGCTGAAATGCTCTGCAAGAGAAAATGGGCTCCCAAGCTTTATTTTCACCTGCAACTGTCTCCTACAGCCCTCTGCCAGTGAAAACAGAGCTCTGGAGGGCTGGCTGCTCATGAGCTCCAGTTTTTGCTGGCAGAGGCACCTTTGCTGTTTCCAGGGTGGCCCCATGGGTCAGATCTTAAGCACCCCACGGGTTGAATCTGATCCCCGGGACTTGAGTTTGACTCTGCCCCCCTGCCCCCCGCTATACAGGCTTAGGGAAAACACACTTCTTCTTTCAGCTGTTTCCGTTAGAGGTCACCACAGCGAATCATCTGTTTCCACCTAACTCTATCTTTGGCATTATCTACTCTCACCCTAATTAACTTAGGGAAAACACACATTTTTCTTTAATAAGGTGTTAAAGAAGGGATCATGACCACGTGTTATCACCCTTCTATCTATCTCTTTAAGGCCTCCTTAATTCAAACACATTTTCCTTGTCTACACTGGATATGAACATTGAATACCAAAAAGATATTTAAAACACAAACATAATACCAGTATGTAACTTTTTAAAGTTACAGTTAAAAACTCTCCTTTTCCCCAGGGTTGCAATCACTTCCATCATTTGTTAATTACAGAAAGCAAGTGGAAGATTCCAGGGAAAAACACAGTTATAGGCAGATACATTTTGCTTCTTGCACCTTTTTGGCATTGAAGGATCTTTTTTAAAATTGAATTAAATTCAATCTGAATCAGAGCACTGACGGCTCTGATCCTATTTTGAGACAAGTATTTAATTCTAACAATATATAATGTTGTATAATATTAAAGCTTTATACGGTAGTAATAAGAATTGCCAAGTGCTCTCCAGAGACATGATAAAGTACTATTGCTACCCAGAACTATCAAGATCTTAAAGCTACTTGTTCTGGTTGAATTATTTAAATATTCCTTACCATTTTAATTCAGTGTCCAACAACCCTAGTCATAGAAAAATATAGTTCATCCCTTTATATACACCTTCTTCAATGATGTGCATATATCATAAATATAATTTCCCATAAAATTTGAACTGGGGTCCTTCCAACTGAGGATATGAAAACTAAATAAATGTAATAACACTGAGATTCTAGTAGAACTAGTGGATTACAGCCTTAGTTCCTAAATATAACTCAACCTTGGACAACAATTGCCAACATTCTTCAAACTATCCATTTTGTAAGTCCAAACCCAATCTTATCTTAGAACATTAGTTTCACTCTGCTCCAGCCCAAGAACTGCCAGGTTTTAAGAGATCATTTAAATAAAGTCAGAGTGGGGCCACACTGATCTCAAGGAGAATGTTGTTCTAGAGTTAAAGTGCTACCAGAGTTTCCTGGGTCCAATCACATAACCCTGCTTAAACAACGGGACTGGGAACATCCCAATTCTATAAAATTTTATAGCATGGGAGGAAACTGAAACATTTCATCATCAAATACTCTAAAATGTGATCAGGCCACCATCATTCACTCGAGTTACTTCATCTTCAATAAGTGATAAAACCATGGAGATAGCAGAACTCCACAGAAACTTGAACAGAAATATCTAACGGGCAGAAGGGGATCTCAGCCAAACTGCAGTTGTCAAGAACTTTGGGAATAAATGGTCTGACTAGGTGGTTTCTAAGATCTACAGTTAAAATATGTAATCTGTAATGTCCATGATACATTGCATTATATTCAGACAAAAGACTGTGCTAAATTGGGAATCAGTGGCCATATTGACTCAGTAAACAATCCAGATTAAGAGTCAAAATGATACTTTCCAAGAAGAATAAAAACTCTTCCTGTCTTTCTAATGCAAAGCATCAGAGACTTGGAATAGGACTTTCAGCAATATGTGGTATACAATAAAACATGGATCTCTGTATATTACTTTCATATTTCAAGTACTTTCTCAATTATAGAAGGGGGAAACCTAACTCTAAACAGCATACTTTTAGCACAAGAAGAGTCCTTCCCATTTTTCTAAATGCAGGTCCAAACAGAGTGAAATCCCTAACAATGAAGGTTTGATTATAAACTGTTGGATTCAGCCCTCAAAGTCCTAGTTTTGATTAGGTCTTCCTAGCAACATTTTTTTTTGCAAGTTCTTGAAGTCAATTTACCATTATATGGTTCTCTACAGTTCTTTCAAATGTGAAGTATGTATAAGGTAACTATTCATAATATAACTTTCCAAGACCAAGATTACAACCAGAGATAAAGCTTAGGAAGAATCACAGAGAGCTGACTTTGATAGCTTCATCTGCAGAAAAATACCCGATGGTCTGTATGTGTGGCAAACTCCTTTTGACTCAGGCTTGGTATTTGGTCTATCTATGCAAATCACTAAATAGCTCTAAATGGTGAAAGGGGCAAGTTGCCATGTCCTGAAATGGCTTTCTTTTCACTCCATTATGATGGTGATATAGGGCTAAACAACTCACTTTTAAGTAATGGAATTTTCTTAAAGACATAGTCATTCCCTAATTTGCAAGCTTGCAACTGGAATTTTGAAACTTGTAGTTTGCCCTTTGTTCCCTATTTATATAGAAAAGAAGACGCGGATCCCCTAATATATCTTATAAAAGAGGAAAATCTACAAATAAGCATTTTTAAAAATGTCTCCACAATCATGGATATTTTTAAAAAATGAACAGTAGGGAGCAGCACAATGATGCACAGGAGATGCATTATAAAAATGACAGATTGCAAATCAAGATCATTCCTAAGTATACATCAGTTTTGGCTCAAATCGAAATGAGTACAACTTCAAAAAATAAAAGAGTTGCTTTTTCTTTCTTTTTAAATTTGTACCTGGAATTCTATTTTCTATGGAAAATAGACGCTATAGAAACGGGAGAAATTGACTATCTGATGTGCAATTACCTTATGAACAGCCCCAGGGAACTACTAAAGCATCTGCAACATAACTACATAATAGTAAACACAAAAGAAGAAAAGGCATATTTTTGAAGGCTGTCACAATAACATGGCACTGTGTACAGCTATAAGGATACAAAAGAAACTATTACTCAGTCACACAACTCCTCCATTCTTCAACCTTCTAACAGAAACCCCTGAATCCTGAAGACTTTCTTTCTTTCTTTCTTTGTGTCTTTCTTTCTCTCTCTCATACAGTCACCCATTTTTGTTTCTCCCGCTCCCCTGTGCCATTTAGTTGGGAGTAAAATTATGGAGATGAAGCTGATTTTCACAGGAGCAACAGAATAAGAAGTCTGTCTTACAAAGCATAGAAATCTGCCTTATTACAAATACATGTCACATATCTGGGAGAAAGCTTCCACTGTTCAGTTTAAAGAGATGAGCAGCAAGGAAGTCCTCCTTTGCAAGGGCGGGAGCAGAGAGAATAGAGTCAAGTTGGAAATGAGTATGGAATGAACAGTGCCGCCAATGCCTGTAGAAACTCTGCTTTGTAATGAAGTGGGGGAATAATGAGCAGCTTGAAGCATTTCTCCTCACCAGAGCAATTACTGGGGACCCTCCTCCCTATCACGTCTATGCTGGGGAACTAGCAGTTCAAGGCAGCCGAAACAAGACGTTTCCCGGCCTTTTTTTTTTTTCAGTTACACATTATAACGGTTACTTGCACTAAGCTACTTTTGTACGATGGGTGTCCTTTCCCGAAGAAACTATCGTCTCCCAACTACATGGGTCCGCGCGAGCACGGCGTTGCCACCCACATTTCTAAAGCGAAGCATGCAGGTGGAGAAAAGAGGGAACGGCGGTCACAATGGGAGGGAGAGATCAACCAGTCTTTAACCAGTGGAGTAAACCTTCAAAGCACTCGAAGAAACACAATGGGGGGGAAGGGGGAGGGAGAGGGGGAGAGAGATGAAACGCATGCATTTCTTATGTTGTTGCGTCCGCGCGAACTCACACACACAGAGACACCTCCATACACGTGTCCAGTTTGTTTTCCTACAGAAAAAAAAAAAAGAGAAGTCGCCAAGGGTAGAAAGAACGACACCTGTTATTCAGGAGAAGAGAGCCCTTCCGCTCGCCCCTTCAGCACCTGCTCCTCAGAAGGTTCCGAGTCTGCCACCGAAGAAGTCCCGCAAAGGGAGGGAGCTGGCTCGGAGGGGGGGGGGGGGCGGAAAGAGGGATCCTTGGGGGAGGGGGGCACGGAGACTTCCTAAGCGGACAATGGCTCCTCGACTTTTAAAATATGCCCAGCGAGACCCAAGAGCCGGGTGGGAGGGAGCTGACTTGGCTCCGGAGGAATCTCCGAAGGTCAGGGATACAACCCAGAGTTGCCCACCAGCCAGACCCATCGGAATGCGAAGGGGGCTCCCGCCACGACGACGACGACGACCACCACCACCACTCCCCCTGCGCTGCGCGGACTCTCCGCGCCCCCTTAGACTCACCTCGTCCCGCCTCGCCTTCCCTCCTGGCCATGGCGCGCAGGGTCGGCGAGCGAGGTGGCCCCTCGTGTGTCCGCGTGCTCCCTCGCCTCGCCTCGCGCACCCGGCTGGCTCAGCTCGCGCGCCTCTCCGCCAGACGCTCCATTTCTCTCTTTCCACCACCACCGCCCTCCGCATCCGCCACCCCCCCCTGCCCTCCTCTCAGGCCACCACTGACGGCGGCGTTAAGCCGAAGGCAGCCTGGAAGAGAGGGGAAAGCGAAGCAGGATGCCTGAAGTGCCCCTCCTCCTCCTCCTCCTCCTTTTTCGAAAAATGGAGAGGGGGGGGGGGTTGCGCGCGCGCGCGTGTGTGCAAAAACACCTTTCTTACTCAGGGCGAAGCGACTTGAGGATGTCTCCGGCGTGTGAAAGGCGTGAGGTGGGGAGAGAGAGAGAGAGAGAGAGG
>JAEANM010005429.1:0-17632 GCA_017656035.1 Myanophis thanlyinensis
AAATAAATCTAACAAGTTGTTCTAATAGCTCAGGTTTTCAGAAGTGGAAAATACTGCTGGTCCAATGCTGTTAACAAATATATCAAATTTATAAATATTGCCATTGGGTTATATATCTGATAAATGATATTTATCTTTTTCCCCTTTCAAAGGATACCTCCATTTTGAACTAGGTACTTAAAAAGATTGGAAACTTTTATGGAAACTTGCTTGCAGAGCTAAGTGCAATACTTTGCTCAGCCATTCAGACCACTTGTTTGGAGTAAACAGTGATTGTTATTAGTGCAAGGAGAAAAAGAAACCAGTCTTACAATCACAGTTGGAACAATAATTTCTGTTGCTGAGCAAGGAGGTTGTTAAGTGAGTTGCACCCAATTTTATGACCTTTTCCCCATGGTTTTTCAGTGAATCACTATGGTTGTTAAGTGAATCACATGGTTGTTAAGCAAATCCGGCTCTCCCCATTGATTTTGCTTGTTGAAAGCCAGCTGAGAAGATCATAGATTATGATCACATGACCCTGTGATGCTGCAAATATCACAGTTGTGAAACATCCAAATTTTGATCACGTGGCTGTTTATTGTTGTAAATGCGAGAACCAACTGTAAATTGTCATAAGTGCAAGAACCAATTGTAAGTCACATTATTCAGTGTAAAGGAGTATATAAGTCAAGTGCGATTGCTATTGCTATATACAAAGCAAGAACCCAGAAAGAAGCAAAATTGGAATTAGATGGGTGAGTCAGTCTTTCCTATAACTAGGAAAAAACTCAAAAATTGTATTAGTAATTTATACTTCGCACTTATTCTGAAGAAACCCAAAGTCTAAAAGTCCCAGGCCATGTAAGAAAAGACAAACAGTGTATGTGATTCTAGGTGACTCACTGTTTCTCCCTTTAACCTATTCTCCAGGTTGCTGCAACAATATTTTGAATCATTATTATTTGATTAATTGCTGAGTTCTTTGGAAGATGGGTTGCAGCTGCAATAATTATTAAGCCTCACCTAAGGAACTACCTAGGGACCAAATAGTTAGAGCTTATTCAGAGTCTAACATTTTTAGTTTGGCAATATTAAACAGGCTTATTAAAAATATTCACAATCCCACTCACAAAGAAAAAAGTCCACAAAAGCAATAACCCCAATATCCGAGATAGTATAATTAGGTTCTTATAGGTAGTGATTTCTGCCTGGTAGAAAAACTGATTTTTTTTGTCTCCTTCTCTTGTTCTGTTTGCATCGCACATCATACTGCAGGACTTCTTGAATCACAGCCCAATCCTAGAACAGCATCAGCTCAGCAACGTCTGAAATTTCCGCTGGCAGAGAGCCAGTGTTTTTCTTAAACAATCTGATGCTCCACCCGTTGCAGGATGCCCTGCCCAAAGGCAGATTCAGGAAGTGACCAACAGATTTGTTTTAGAATAAGAGTGTTTGCTGGTACGGAAAGGAAACAAATGTGAATCCAACCGTGCTTTTTGCAATGCCAGGGTTTGGCTGTCCTTGAGGGATCTGACATTTTCTCAGCTAAAACCATCATCCTTCAAGGTTAATTGTTATTATTAGGCACAATCCATTAGTCGATATGAAATGCCAAGAGCAAACCAGGAATTTCCTTTCTGACCTCTGTGGATCCTGGATCTGTTATGAAACATGGAAGGTTCAAAATATCAGCTGAGACTATGAAAATAACATGGTTTGGGTTTTAGTTTCTTGGTCACTGAGTGAGATTCTGTGAGCTCGCAAACATGTATCGGTCGGACATTGTCATGCAAAAACAAAAATTTTGATTGTCCCGGTACACTTCACACAGTTGCCAAAAAATTTCAATCGGTTTATGGTTTTTTGCCAGCAAAAACCTTATCACTGATCGCACCTTACAACTCGCGGGATTTTCAATTGCAGCACACATTTCAAATGTTTGCTGTGAAATAACGGGCAACGATACGAACCTCCCACTAGCATGACTAGATGCAGACTGAGCGGCGGAAGCACAGACCAAAGATGGCAGCGCTAGCTCCGCCCCTTCTTGCTACAGACAAAAATGTAATCTATTTTGTGGAAAGCCCTCGTATTTAGCTTGTTCAGTTCCAATTCCCAGAGGGATTGTACATTCTCGATATCTTACTTAGAGATGATGCAGGCCAAGTACAGCTTATGGACAGCCAGTTTCAAAGTCTCAGCATGTCATTTCTGAGACACAGAAGCAGAGTAAGGTATGATAGCTATTGAGCCTCTTGATCTGCTTCCTGTATATAACATTATAAAAGTAGAATAACTATGATCAATATACATCTTTGATGTGCAGATTCCCTCCCTTTCCAGAAACTGATGCCCTAATATCGAACAATTTTATTGTTTGATTTTTACTATTTTAAAATGTTTTAAAGATTTTAATTGTAACGTATGTTTTTGAATTGTGAGCTGCCCAGAGTCACTTGCTGAAATGGGTGGCTATAGTAATCTAATAGGTAAGTAAGTAAATCAATAAATCAATAAATTTATTTAGGTTTTGGGTCCATCATACGGATGCTTTCAACTTCAATTTCATGGGAGTTTACTTTCTATGCATTTGTACTGATGTTGCTGGAGGATGGAAGCCTACAGCTAAACAAGAAATAAGAAATAAATAAGAAATAAGAAATAAGAAGGGTGTCAAAAGCCTAAAAGGACTTTTTGCAGATTTTTTTCCCTCTTCTTAATTCTCTTTAAATTTAGTTAGTTTCTTTTTAGGCTTGCCACATCATTTTTTAGAAAATGTATATGGAGGTTAGACTTAGATAGTTAGCTGGGAGTCTTATCACTTCAACATTCTTTCCCATGGGAATCAAGGACTTCTGGCCTCCACCTGCAGAGGGAGGACCAGAAGATGACCCTTTGATGCTACCCTACTTAGATTGGTGAAGAGGGTGGCATGTGATGATTTAGGGGAAGAAACGTTCACTTTACTTTGTGTGGAGAAAACGCGGGCATTCAGATTCCAGATGTGCCAATATGACGTCTTCAATAAAATCTCATTCTGAGGAACATTGTGTCCCGAGAGTTTTGATTACATTGGGGATGTTACTTGGAACCCTGACAAAAGGATTGGACAACCATTGGTCTGAAATGGTATAGGATCTCCTGCTTGAGTAAGGGATTGCATTAGAAGACCTCCAAAGCTCCATCCAAGTCTGTTGTTCTGTTATTCTTCTGTTAAAGCAGCCAGGGATGCAACATTCATATCTTTCTTCTCTGATGCAAGAAGTGGGTCAAATCACAAGATTGGTCATGCCCAGGCATTGCCCGTACTCACATGTAGGACAGCTTTGTGGGACAGTGCCTTGCTGAAGGAGTCTTGGTGTGGTTGTAAATGCGTAGATGAAGGAAACCCAAGGAGACTTGACACCACAGGTTTTAGGAAAACCGATGACTGCTACATGTGTCAGAACTCTATCTAAGAACCAAATAAGCAGACCAAGTATGTGTCGCTTTAAGTCTTGCATTTTACAACAATTATGTTAGAGCTGTTCCCTTAATTGCCCACTTTTGTTTTCCTGGTTATGAATCCGTGAGCTGTCAGCAAAAATCCCTAGCCTGAGGTGTGGTACTGTATGAAGCTATGCTATATGGTTTGACGTCAATGCAATTTGAAAGAATCTGATGGAGCATGGAGGCAATTAAAAACTTTATCAAAAGGAAGGGAAGGTGCAGTAAATGGCATAACCAGTGTTTAACAGAATAGTCACTTCAAAATCCATTTTAATGTTTGTACGTGTTTAACCTACTGTTGCTACATTTATTACTGTTTTATACGCTGAATTTATACTTGCTACTAGCGCTGCTATGATTTTATCTGGGTGTGTATTGTGTGCACTCTGTATAAAAAGCTTGAATCGATTTCTCTTCTCCTGCATTTGTTAGGTGATCTAGAAGTACAAGAACAGGAATTGAAATGAAGACTTAATGAAAAAGAAATGGGTGGTAAAACTGAAATTGGTTTCATACCAGACTGATTTGGTGCTATCTACAGGGTGGCGTAAGACCTCTAATCTGCTCTGATTGGTGCAGATTGATTGATACAGATACATGGTTGATCAAATGCTACAGGAGATATAGGAAAGTAAGCTGCAATCTTGTCATTCAATGTCAATATGAGTTGTTATATTTATTTATTTATTTTATTTTTCAGAGCTTCTATACCGCCCCCTCTCCCGAAGGACTCGGGGCGGTGTACAGCCATTTAAAAGGACACACAAAAAAAATCACAGTTAAAACACAATTAAAATTAAGTAGATTAGTGGCCACCAATTAAAACCTGATTATGAATTTTAAAATGTAAAAATTTGAGACAATTAAAATTACAGATTTAAAACTAATTAAAACTAATTACAATCCCCAACCAATAGTACTAGGCCAGACCGGCTTGTTGGAACAGAAAGGTTTTCAATATGCGCCGGAAGGTCCGTAGGTCCGTGATGGTCCAGATCTCCGGGGGCAGTTCGTTCCAGAGGGAGGGTGCCCCCACAGTTATAACTCATCTGCCATAACTTCTGTTGACCTGTTCCATATTTCATGCTTGTTATTTATTTGGACCCATCCCAGTGATATCTTAAAATTCCATGTTTAACTTGATTTGTATCAAGAAATGATATTCACACATATGATCACAATTAGAGAGTTTTTCCACCAAATGGATATTATTGATTTTAGATTTAGATTTTTTTAAAAATCCCTTTAAATTTTTTTTTTAAATAAGCTATTATCTTTATAAATAATTCAATGTGGTAAACACACTTAATACTATTTCCTCCTCTTATTTTCCTCACAACAACAACTTTGTGAGGTGAGTTGGGCTGAGAGAGCGTGACTGGCTCAAAGTAACCCAGCTAGCTTTCATGCCTAAGGCAGGGCTAGAACTGACAATTTCCTAGTTTCTAGTCTGGTGCTAAATTGGCTCTTAATATTTGATATTTGTATATTTTTATTTGATATTGCCTTAAACATATTATTTCACTGAAGTCTGTTCACATTCAGCTGTAGCATCTACAGCTGTGCCTGCATAGACAGCATCTGTATATGATATTTGTCCAGAAGGAAGGAATTTATTACATTTATTGCAATTTATTTATTGCATTTGAGACAACTGGAAGTCACTGTTTTGTTATTGTATTTCAGTCTGAATTGTGGTTATACTAATAGAGTTCTTAGCAAGAATAAAATAGTTTCATTAACATTCACTGCTTCTTGATGAAAGGAGGCATTTGTGAAAATAATGATTCTGTCAAGAGTTTTAAATATTTGCATGTGCTCATATATCCCACAAACAATAGTTTCCAACACTGAAGAGACATTTGTCTTCCATTCTTTTTCAATACTAATTATTACAGTTCAGATACATGTGGTTAAAAGGCTAATTACTTACAATGTTCACAGATTGCCTCAGTAGCAAGCACTCTTATAGATGCTGTTTGAAAGAAGATTTTGTGAGGAAGATGGTTAGCTAAGTCATGCACAAAAATCATAAGTTCTGTTTATCTACATGGAAGAAATTAGAGTGTAACAAGATTTGACTTTATGAATGACTTCATTCTTAGGCTTCTGGGTGAATGATTCAACCTACGCATCACTTCCATGATAGCTAGCAATATAGAGGCCCATTTGTCACTAAATCTGATCTACGACATAACATAGGGCTGGAAAAACTTTTCAGGTCTACAGGTGTTATTGTATTATCTTGCACAATAATACAGGTGATTCCCACTGAAATGTCACCTCAAGTATAGTGAGATTGTGCACCCAGAACAGGAGAGCACAGAAACCTTGGCAGGATTTTTGTCTGAAAAATTTCAAAATCTCAAGAGAGAACAGCAAAACCTTCTGAAGATATGATAACGTTGGGATGTTTGGGGCATTTTTAAAAATGTGTGTGTTTGTGTGCTCAATGGAAGGGCTAAGGAGAATTTTGGGTGTTTTGTGGTATCATCCTGTTGCTGATTTCTGATTTGTGTGTAACTGGTTCTTAGACATTTAAAGAAGAAACGTTTGCCTGAAATTCTAGTTAAGAATTTAATTACTAGCATAAATCTATAGTGTATGTGTATTATATATGTATAATATGTTTCTTTGGTATCTGCCAGTTCACTATCCAATCATAAATATTTAATGTTGATTCATTGGGCAGAAATAGGTTTGAGAAATTGTTTTTAATTTTTGAACATTAATGAAAAATGGGCTTTTATGTGAACGGTTGACTTAGTTTTTCCTTAAGAGTTCTCTCAGGCTGGATTACAGTAATTGATTTGGCTTCTTCCTCCCTGTGACACACAGAGAGATTGTGTTTCTGAAAAATTCAATGTGAACTCAAAAAAGTTTGCCACCAAAAATCTCAAGCCAAATGGTATCTCCCATTAAGAAGCCTGTTTTAGAAATGTATTGCATCTTTCATATACTACTTCCTACTCTTATAAGAATAAAGAAGACTCATCCTGGTACAGGCAAAGTTCTCTTTGATCCAGCATACTTCTTGCAGAGGTTAGCCAGATATCTCTAGGAAATCTAGGAGCAGGAGATGAGCAGCAGTTGTCTTCTCATCATGACCCATAGCATTGCTTGAAATAGACTCTTTCAAGCTGTTATACAGCAGTGCTTGTTTGGCTTTAAGGAAAAATTGGAACACAACATCCTTGTTTTGAAAAGCTCACATGAATATGAGTACCCTTTGAAAATTGAACAAAATAAAAGAAAAATGAAATTGGTTTTATTTTTTTACCACTGAATACCCCATCTTGTAAACCATATATAAGGCTGTTTTTCCATGCAGGCTGTAGTTCTCTGCATACTTATATGAAAGTCCTATTGCTTTCAAGAATGGGACTGATTTATTAAACTTAATTAATTGAATTAAACTTGTACAGGAGTGCGCTGCAAAACTATACTGTACATTTCATACCAGAGTAACTTTTGCTTTTTACAAAACAAAATACGGGATAATAATTAAGAGCATGATATATATATCACTATCTAGTGGCAATCAACATCAAAATATCATCCCTGAGATCTGGGAAGAGAGACTTGCACAAGAGACAAAATGTACATTGTGCATTGAGCACTGGATGCAGAGGGTTCCATTCCTGCAGACATGTTTCGTTGTTGGGATACAAACCAGAGAAATCTGTGTTATCTTTGTTGTTTGTATGGGGTGGATAACCTATGAAGGGTACTGTGTTCTCAGCTGCTTTCATGTCATCAGCTGGAGTTTCAAGACAGAGAAAAAAGAAGTTTTTCCTGCAAAGGACAATTTAGTAATTATCACCTTTCCATTTAGACCAAGTTCTGCCTTTCATGACATTTTAAAGACTACTTGGACCAGTTCAGTCTCTTATGACATTTAAAATTATTTCATTCCTTTTCTAAAAAAAAAAAAATGATGGGCAAGATTATAGTATAACATACAAAGTCGTTCAACAAAATTTCTTTAT
Source organism: Myanophis thanlyinensis (assembly GCA_017656035.1). Lineage (NCBI taxonomy): Eukaryota > Metazoa > Chordata > Lepidosauria > Squamata > Homalopsidae > Myanophis > Myanophis thanlyinensis. Next base: position 7,461 of record JAEANM010005429.1, read on the forward strand.
CTATTAGATGGTGGATTGATTAAGTTGCCATCTGGTTAAAAGTACAACAGAATAATAAAAAGGTTTCCAAGTGGGTCAGATTCCAGGACCACAGCTACCAAGGTAAAAACTGATAACCAGCCAGAACCTCAATAGCTTAATAAAATCCTGGAGGCTCCCTGGCTACAATTTATGAAGGCAGATGAAAGCAAGCCTATCTCTTGAGGTCTTCATATTTCCTGATTAGAAAAGTCCTCTCCTTCTGAATCATATCCTTTCCACTACCACTAATTGCCTTTATTGGACTGGTTCCAACTTGAATATGTTGCTGTGAAGTTGGCCTTGGAAGAAGGCAGACTGGAAAAAAAATGTCCAGCTTGCCAAGCTGCCAGAAGCTGTTCAATAATTGCTCAGGGATTTAAACTCACAAAGCTCTAACAATAGCACACTTCCCAGCCAGCAGCTTCTTAGTTAAGACTTTGATTTGCTTCCTGTTGCAGCAAGGCTTCTTGTTGTTTCCTAAGCCTACTCATTGGATCTTGGGTGCCCTTAACAAAATCATGTTGCAAAATCAAGGCCTAGGCCCATGATGGTGAACCTATGGCATGGGTGCCACAGGTGGCATGCAGAGCCATATTGCTGGGCACACAAGCTGTCGGCCAACTTACCTCCAGCTGAGCATGCACATGTGATCGCGCATGCACACATGCATGATTGCAGAGACCCAACTGGTCTTCAGGCCTCCGCTGTGCATGCACGCGATTGTAGCAGGAAATTCAGCTGGTCTTCGGAGCTCTCCTGCACATGCACATGTGATTGCTCATATGTGCATGAGTATCTGCATGCAGCACGCGTGCATTGCATGTGCAAAAGCTGCATGCATGTGCAGATGGTGTGGTTGCACATGCACCTCATGTGGAGGAGCTGCACGCAAGTGCGGATGGCAGGCACAAAGCGTGTACTTTTCGGCACTCGATAAGTAAAAGGTTTGCCACCACTGGCCTAGGCAGAAAATAGAACTTGGGGAGAAGCTAAATCCTCTAAGCCAGAGGTATCAAACTGGCGGCCTGCGGGCCAGATGCATCACGCCCAGGCCATGCCCACCCCAATTCCGCAAAGGCAAAAACATTGTGATATGTCATGTGACATCATGTGACATGATCGAGTTTGACATCCATGCTCTAAACTAAGGCCAAGATAGTCACCTGCTCACCCTGAAGAAAAGGGAGTAGGACTTAAAGTGGTGTTTCCCAAACTTGGCAATTTTAAGATACTCAACTCCCAGAATTCCATAGTGATTTAGAGGCATGAGGGTCATGCCATTCAATCTCCCATTGCTTAGTTTCCTAGTGTGTAGGCACACAACCTCCAAGACTACACACTTCCAACAGTTGCCATAGATGGGAAGTGTCATTTTTTAATGTTACAGAAAGGGGAGATGAATAAATATACCAGAAAGCAGTCCAAATAGTATTTAATTAATTGCTTTAGGGACAGATTGGTTAGATTATTTGTATAGCATATTGTTCTGGTGGTTTTAGTCTGGTTGCCTATTTATGTTTTTAATGGTTTAAACTCTTTTCTTAATAAGTATCTAATGAATGAGCAGCAATCATTAATTTAATAAATTATTTCTGTCGGTCTTGCTCCCATTTTTTCTTTTTTGGGGCATGCCTCCTGTTATATGCTCCAATAGGTAACCACATCGTACTAACTCTGTTAGTAATGACTTTTTTTTAATGTTGGCAATGATTGGGTTAGTATGAGAGAAGAGGGAACAGCTTCAGTTAAGGGAGGGAATCTATCTATGAATCCACAATTCTGTTGGTCATTGGAGAAACAGAACTCAAAAGTGAAAGTTGAATTGGGGCTCCAGAGAGCTTAGGCCCAGCAATGGCCTTTGTTTGTGAATGCATTGTAGTTCTCATGCTTTTACTGCAGACCACCAGCTTCTGGGTGCAAAAGGTTATTTCTATGTGTGGTCTCTTTGCTAACAACCTGCTTGGGCTCATCATTTAACCTGCCATTTCAGATGACTTCACACCAGGGAGGGAGTAGAAGGGGGAGAGAGACATTAACACAGGGGGAGCTTGGCCAGGGTCCCAGGGCTCACTCTTGTAATTCTGAGAGTGAATTAACATTGTCTGCCTTTGCAAGGTTACTTTCAGAAGAACAAAACCTGGGAGAGGCTATTTCAGTGCTGCTGAGAAACTGCTCCAAAACAGGAGATGGGAGAAAAATCATTTCATTGTTGAAATGGAGAAAAATCATTTCATTGCTCAAATGGAGTGGGGAATGGTTTGAAATGCTTATGGGGCTCCCTCAGACTTCCATTTAGCTGACAGGAGGGCAGTCTTCCCCTCATCAGAGCAAATAGTCAACTTCTATTACATCCGGCTAATCATGGTTATCGAGAGGTCCCCTGATCCCCGAATAAGCAAAATGGTCATAAATAGCATAGTCTGTGAAGATGTCCAGAGTTTTCCTTTGAGTAGGTCACAGAATTGTCAAACCAGTGAGGGAGCTGATTATGAGGGGAATGCTGAAGTCAAACAACTTTCAGTTTTCAAAATAATAAAGCAGTTTGGTGGCAATATCAGTAGGATATTTCACATCGACATGTGAGGACATCTGGAGTTGTCACAAGGTCTGCCTTCAGATGCTTGATCACCTCGTTCTCTATGGAGATTGAGAATGAGGCGTACTGGAGCCTATATGTCCTCATTCTATGCAATGATGAGGCAAGAATCAAAGTTTGTCAGGTATTGCTTAACTGTAATATTTATTTCATCTGCATTTAAGCAATCCTTAATTAAGTGTTTTGAATTTGAATGGAGGCAGAATTGCTTCTGAGGATGATAACCTTCAAATAATGGCTTGTGTCAGTAATTAAAATGCCTGTGTAGGTCCCAAAAGGAAGGGATTGACTGTCACTGCTGCTTAACAAAGTTTGTGTGTCTTCTTAGTTTGCTTGCTTAATGTGTTTTCTAAAGAGCTGGAGGTGAAAAATGTAGGGATTGCTTTCAGAACAGATGTTGCCTTTGTAACTTTATCTGAGATTGGTAATCTTAACTTTTAATTTGTATTTTACTTAAAGAACAGGGGATGTGGTAGCACTTTCATTACTTCATACTTTATTGTAACAAAGCTTTGAGGGCTAGAAATAATTTCCCTAGCTGTATGAAGCTGCTTCAGAAGTAGTCAAAGTGCTGTAAAAACTGTAATTATAATGATTTAATTTAATTGCATAATTTCTATACTGCCCCATCTCCCGAAGGACTCGGGGTGGTACACAGCAAAAAAGCCACTAAAAATACAAACAATAGTTAAACAAATTTAAAAACTAATTATAACCAATCAATTAAAACCCAATCTAAAAGATTCAAAAATTAAGACAATTAAAAACCAATTTAAGAACTAATTAAAAACTAATTAAAATCCCCAACCGATAGTACTAGGCCAGACCGGCCTGCTGAAACAAAAAGGTTTTTAATGTGCACCAGAAGATCTGTAGGTCCGTGATAGTCCGGATCTCCAGGGGCAATTCATTCCACAGGGAGGGTGCCCCCACAGAGAAGGCTCGAACCCTTGGGGCCACCAGACGACACCGTCCTGACAATGGAACCCCAAGGAGGCCCGCCCTGTGGCAACGTACTGGCCAGCGGGAGGCTGATGGTGGCAACAGGCGGTCCCGTAAGTACCCGGGTCCCAAGCCATGGAGCTCTTTAAAGGTGAGAACCAACACCTTGAATCGCACCCGGAAGGCCACAGGGAGCCAGTGCAGCTCGCGCAGGAGAGGTGTAATATGGGAGCTCCGAGATAATGATAATGATTTTATGTGCACTAGCCAAAAGGTAAAGAATTGTAAAGTTATATGTTATGTTTATGTAGCATGCAGATGAATAGAATTCATCTTGATAAGATGTTACATAACTACAACTATTGCTTATTATTGGTGTTCTGTTCGATCTACCACAACTGGTCCACCACTCCCTCCTATATTTAATCTATTATAAAATGAATACTGTATATAGCTTTGAATATATGTAGCTTTAAATATGTATATACATTGGTTCCAGTTGGCCAGAACAAGCTGTAATTTGGCTTCTTAGAGGCTTAAATTGTCTAGGCCTCTTTATATTATTTGCTGGAGGGAAATATAACCTACAAATGTTTTTCAGGAACAAATAAATCATAGTTTTGACCTCCTATTTCAGGGGTCTTCAAACCCTGGATCATGGCTTATTACCAGGCCATGGCCTATTTAGAACTGGGCCTCGCGAGTGGAGGGCTGGTGCACACGCATATGCACATCAGCCTGCTGTTCGTGAAGCCTGTTTCCCCTCTCCCTCCCCGGCTGGGCTACCAAGCTGCAAAGGTTGGGGACTGCTGTCCTGTATGAACCATGAAAACCACTCAATATTAAATAACCTGCCTTCAGTGGTGGAATTCAATTTTTTTTTACTACTGGTTCTGTGGGCGTGTCTTGGTGGGTGTGGCTGGGGGGTGTCATGTGATTGGGTGGGCAGTTTCTGTAAGCAGGGCAATAAAGATTAGGCTAGAAACAACACCAGGATGGTTTTTTTCCTGCCTTCCTGACAGGATTAACCCTGTAAAGTAGATAAAAACAAAAGGAGATTTCTTCTAACAACTAGTTCTCCGAACTGCTTAAAAAATTTACTACCGATTCTAGCGAACCTGCTAGAACCTGCTGAATTTCACCTCTGCCTGCCTTCCTGCTCAACCAGACTGCTGCCTCAGGTATGGCCATGTCTTACAAATCAAGCCAGCTGGCTTTTGAGGGTGAAATATGGAAGGGACACCAGGTGATTCTTCACTTCAGATAGCATAATGTTATAGGTTCACCCTGATCCCAGATATATTGAATTTCTACCACCACCTTGCAAAACTGTCTAAAGTCAAAAGAAAGTGCAGGGGTCTTCAGGGTAAATGTAATTCAGATTATACTGCCTACAGGAAAAGACTTTTTGTTTGTCTATTTTAGCTGTTGTCAAGGACATATTTCTTGTTGCTGCAAGTCCAGCGTATCATCAGCATTCAGGGCATAAACGTTTAAAGCATGGATGTCAGGTATGGGCTGAGTGATCTGTAAGCTACTGTTGCCAGAATGATCTCACTGATGATGGTGAGGTGATTCTTCTGGAATCAATTATCTGAGACAGTTAGTGCTATTTTTCTTATTAAAAAAATCCTTTGCACAGTGATTTTCTTTTTCTTAATGAAACTGAATCGATAGGCAGTTGAGCCACTTGCAGAAAGAGCCTTTCAACAACTGGGTTATGGTGGGTTCATGAAATTCTCTGCATTCTTCAAAGAAAGTCTGATAAATGCAGAGCAGGTGCTGAGCTTCCAAAGACCTGATCTCTTCATTGGACTTTAAAAATGGATTGAAGCAAAGAGTTACAAAAGTGGATGCCTGCAACTATCTTGTTTCCTAGTGCAGAGTATATATATTTGATGGCCAAGCTAGACCTGATGCTAAATGAGTCTTTGCATTTAGCTTATCTATTGCGGAAGGGCAGTGGGGCTGTATTTTGCTGTAAATTGATCAACTACCAGTGAATTCAGAAAAGTACAATGCCAGATTTAGAGTATTTTCAGATATAAGCTCTTTGTGCGCAATAACTCTACCTTATTTGACAGGCTTAGCAGAAACTTTGTTTTCTTTGTAATTCTGTGTTTTGCCATGGCTTCTTCACTAGATTTTTGCTCTCACAAAACAATGGCAAGGAGATAAAGTTGATACTGTATGGCATTTCTTGATTGTTGGTGAAGGAGCTATCCATCTTGGAAGTAACTATAGTGGTTTTATGTTAGACACAAAGAACAATCTTAAAGGAAATCAATGCAGAGAAAAAAAATTCTTAGGGAAAAGATAAATTCCTCCATTTTTTTGGCTTGTAGATTGAAGGGCAAACAAGGGGGAAAATGTTCTTTCCCCCCCTACCACATATAGATTTCCTAATATCTACCCATTAAAATCCACTAGAAAGAATCAAGTGTGTCCTTTCCAGGCTGGGATAGCTGCAACTGTTAACATTCAAGCATCACACAATAGTGGAATATTTGGAATTTTGTGAATATAAGGTTTCCTTTGATCCATCTACACGCACCTTTATGTTGGAGGACTGATTTTGAAGAAGGTCTACAATATCATATTCCCCCCTGCCCACAACACCCAGATAAGATATGGTCCCAGAAACCCAATGTTTGCTAAGTCACAGAAGAAAAATTCACATGGATTCACAATGCTTACTTAATAGAATGTTCACCTGAGATATATGATGGCTGATAACTCATTAATAATAGCTTGCTGAAATAAATATGCTTATGCCTATCTTTTTATGTTGATTGCTTAACCATAACTCTGACATTTCTTTGTACATGTCTGTTTTATTTTGAGGTTGATCCATATAATTTAAAACCTGAACTATCACTCTTAGTATTATTTAAGTTTTGATGACACTCTTACAACAAATTTTCCCAATCAATGTGTATTATGATAAAGAGGGACAAAGTTTTGATTCCTTATCCATGCCTCTCAATGCTGTTCTTTGGAATCATTATCTTTATATTAATACTTAAAGAATTTTCTTTGGATTTTGAGTTTTCTTTTCCAGTTCCTTGTGAAAAGATGCTACCTGACTGATAACAACATATAGGCAGAAAAATGTCACCAGTGCTTTTAAGAAAATTTGATCACAGCTTGCTTTCATTTTCAGATTTACCTCACCACCTGAAACAATTGGAACTAGGCCACTGACAGAGTTTGCATACTAAAAACAGGACGCAAAACCAGAATAAAATTAGAATTTGAGAACATATACTTTCAAGAATTATTTTGCCTAGTAGCAAGGATTAACTAAAAAATAAATGTATGTGTATTAAACAGCCATTAGTTTATTTGAAAACCCTGAGGAAAGGACCACCCTGTTGTCAATTTCCTTAAAGGGAAACCTGCAAAGTTCTTCCTCCCACATTGTGGTTTTCATTTTGCTTTATCTACTTTATTTTACAGAATAATATCACCATCAGTAGAGTTTTTCACATTGCATCTCTCCAGATAGTTTTTATCTAGAGACTTTTTGAGGTTTACCAGTGAGCAACTATGACTTTTTATTTTGGTGTCCGTGAGTCAGTTATGATTCCTGACAATTGCCTGAACAAGTCCCTGCAATTTTCTTGGCAAGGATGTCCAGAAGTAGCTTACCTTGTATTTCCTTCTTCCTAGAGTTGAGAGAAGATGACTGTCCTAAGGTCATCCAGCTGGCTTTGTGCCTAAGGCCAGACTAGAAGTCATGGTCTCCCATTTCTAGCCTGGTGTTTTCACCAGTATGCCAAACTGGCTCTTAAGTATGACTTTGGAAACAATTTTAAAAAGGGGTGGTTACTGTATTTACAGGAAAGAAAGTTAAATTTAATTCAATTCTCCCTGAAAAGGGAATATTATTCACACACACACACACACACACACTATATTAGAATCATATACCCATAATTTATAAAACGGATGTTCCAATTATGTGAGATGACTGTATTACAGGGAACCCTCAACTTACAACCATAATGGAGCCTGCCAGTCATGGCAATCATAAAGTGGATGACCCACATGCTTGATCTAATGTTATAATCTTTTTTTGCAGCAGTCATTAAGTGAACCAACTGTTTGCTATGGACCATTTTTTATCAAAAATCATAAGAAAAGACAAGAACATTTTAAATTGTGGTAATGTGACCATGAGATGGCGAAAATGGCAGTAAACGCTGGCTATTTGCTGAAATTGGTCATGTGACCATGGGGGAAGCCTGCCTATTGGAACTTCCTAAATACCTTTGGGGAGGTTCATCGTAACTTTGAATGGTCACTAAATAACCAGTCATAAGTTGAGGACTAGCTGTACAGAATTTAAATGTTAAAGCATTAAGTTCACAATACTTCAAACTTAATTTAGATTTTTATTTTTATATTGAGTCAAAAAAATTAAGTATTTTTAAAAGATGTGTAACTATTCTATTCTTGTCTGTTGGAGCTTTAATGCCCCTGAATAAATGAGCGATGGTTGTTAGCCTTCAAAATGTCTACTTGTCTTTTGGTAAAATTTAATTTTTTAAAATACAAAAGAAACACTTAATTATGAACCCCTCCTACATATTAATGTTGAGGATCTTTTGCTCTTACAATAAACAAAGATATCCCTTTTCGACCCTACCCCACTACAGGAAGGAAATGTGGAGCAGTTTTCCCTTTGCTCCATTAATAAACCCAAATTCTCAGACTTCATGTAAAGGAAATTTCTCAGATTTTCAGGAAAACATTTCACTATTTGCTGTATTTTCTGGTTTAGTTGTAGAGACTAGCTGTTCCTCCAGACTTAAATATTGGTGAGAGTGGTTTCAGTGATATCCCATTTCAACTTCCTTACTGCTATCTGCACAGCACAAGATGATACTTATATATCACAATGGTCTGATTATTCATGGACATTTGGCAAGTATGCTTATCATGATCTGTTACTAGGCCCACCATTACCACTGCCTAATCTGGTTGATTCAAAAGGAGACTATGGTCCTGAGTTTTGGGAAGAAAATGAGAAACAGAGAGCAGTATTTCCTATACTTTTAGGAAGTAAAAGTGTTCTAACCTTCAGAAGAAATGCTGTATATTCAACATTTTTCTTAAGTCTACTGCAGAAAATCCTTGGCTATGACATTTCTATTTTCTTCTTCTTTATCATTTTGTTCACAAACTTCAGATCTGGGCAGTTCTTGATAAAGGGTTCAAGAATTCAATAATGAGCTCCATCAGCTTCCTTATTTGAGTTAATTTAATTCTATATTCTGCATTCATAGACCTTCGTTGTTTTTTCACAGCTAGAAAGAGGAATAGACTTGATTGTGTATATACCGTACTCTTTGCACATACAACAGTCTGTTAACTCTCAGCTACGGCTTAGAACAAACATGTTCACAGAATACAATAAAATGTTATGGTTACTATCAATGATAATATATTTGAGCTGAGTTCATTTTTTACACTCTCTCTTAAGAAAAAGACTGTTTGGTTTTTTTTAAACTACTTTTTATAAATTATCCAGTCTGGAAACTAGCAAGTTTAACACAGTAAAATGGCATGGAACTTTGATTTAAAGGCATTATCTTGTATACATGGAAGCTACTTCTCTAACTATGGAAAGATTTGCACTGTGTATGCGTGGTGGGTATACACACTGAAAATGAAAAGACAATTTTCTGAAATTTGCATTTAGCAGGTTTTGGAAACATCAGCATCTGAAGCAAAGGGTGGGAGGAAAGGGGTGAATAGTGAAAGCTGTGCTACCCAAGCTCCACCTCTTTTGTACAAATAATAGAAAAGTTGTGAATCCCACCTATTTTTCCTAGCCCAATACTCTAGCCAACATACTGTGGACCAAATAACTTTGGGAAAACAGACAGAAAACCAGCTCAAAGGGACATGTATATCTAGGCAACATTGTCTCAATCTGTCTGATTTTATTACCTCTTTATTATTTGAAGTAGAAACACGGAAAGAGAAGGCCTTTTGTCACAAGGCCAGAATAAAAAACTTGAACAAAATGAAAAGAGAGTAATTCCCTTCATGTAAACTTGTTTCACTGTATAAAGTGTACCATTTATTAAAGCTGGCTTTCTGCCACATCCTCTGCCTGCAGTTCATTTACATTAATGTTTTTCAAACTTGGCAACTTTAAGATGTGTGGACTTCCGTTCCCAGAATTCCCCAGCCTGCATAGTTGACTTGAAAAGCACTGACTTATATGAAACAGAGTATCTGAACACTGGTTGGCCTGGGCTTAATTTCCACTGGAGTTGATTTGCAATTTTAGTGCACTGTGTGATACAACCAGGCTCATTATATTTTAATTTTTGGCTTTATTTCCAGGAAATTGAAATTACTTTCTCTCCAGAAAAATGTTCCCTTCATTTTTAACCACAAAATGAACTTGTATTATAATTTGGCAAAAGTAAGGAGCAAGTGGATTGCACAGGGGAGGGGAGGGATAGAAACACATGAATGTCAGAGAGAATGATTGACTCAAAGTCACAGAGGAAGCATTTCTCAGAGAAGCAGAATTGATCCTTGCACCAGAATTTTTTTCTTGGTTGTATTCAAGTTGTTGTTGTTGTTGTTGTTG
>JAEANM010005430.1:0-19627 GCA_017656035.1 Myanophis thanlyinensis
ATCCAGAGAAGAAGTGACGAATGTCCATAGTCCCCGCCACAATTGTGAGACCTTGTAAGCGGATTACCACAGCCATGCTGCGCTGAAATACACACACCTGCAGATGAGAAAAGCAACGACTAGGTCAGACTATTCATGATACCACATGTTTAACCTAGAAATTATTACTTTTTATGTTCCTGAAGATCTTTAATGAGAATTCTATTGTCTACATCTATTTACATGGTACTTTCTACACAGACTAATGTAAAAGCAAGATCATAACAAGTCTTTCAGGTAAACTGCAACATGAAGTGACAAAGCTGTTAGCTTGAAATCCAGTCAAGAATTGGCACCAAAATAAAGAAAAAAGAAAAGCTCTCCAAGAGAGCATCAAATCAGAACTTTACACAATCCAATCCACAAATTGCATTTGAAACAGGCCGGAAAAATTATAAACCAAAACTTGTATTTCAGGCCCAAACTATAACCAAGATCTCTTTAAAAATAAGTAGGCATTAAAACCACAGTTCTAGATATCCAATCACTTAGCATTTTTGCATCCTGCTCACCTCCTTCTTCATCCTTTGATAGTTCCCTTGTCTCTCCTACAGTAATTTTTTTGTGTAAACTAGATCTGATACTGTATTTGGACAAAAAAACTGTAGAATTCCTAGCCACTATAGAACTTTCTACTTTTTAGGAATAGGCTCCAAACCAGCAGTTCACTCTTATTTCTCAGTCTCTATAGAACCAATGTTAGATCTTTCTACTACTGACAGTATTAAAATATAGACATAAGCATCTCTGATTCAATTAAGTAGCAATGACACAAATGTTTCTATAATGAAAGACAAGGAATACCTATGAATGAATACACTATAAAGAATTATTGAATTGAAATATTATTTAACATGATTTAACATGGAAATCCTCTTCCAAACAACATTAAAAAGAATGCTGGGATTCAAAAAATTTGCTCTATTAGGATTTTTATTATTTCAAAAAATCCCAATCTTTAAAAGCATTTTCATGAAGGGGACTACCTTTCCTTCTATCCATCTGCCTGCTTAATTAAGCAGAAACTGATCTTTTGAAAGTCCACCTCCAAAACTGTTAAAAATTTACCCATTGAATACACAGGAAGAATCTTCTATGGAGTTCCCTAGCTATAGAATATATTCTCCAAGGAGGTTTGTACAGGTCATATTACCGTAGAATTTAAGAACAGTATGAAAAACCATTTTTCATCAAACTTTTACTTGACTGAATTTTGATTTTAAATTTGCCTTGTTTTTAATTATTTCATGCTTTATAATTTGCATTTCTAATAGTGTACATTCAATTGATGCAATTTGCCTTGGCTTTTACATAGACAGAAAAGTGAGACAAAAAAATAAAATGGGAGGAACCATTCCTTATTTAATTAAAGTCTCCTTATGGTTGCAGAGAACGTTAATTTTAACTGAAACCACCAAAAACTAATAGTTCTAAGAATGAAAGCTCAACCAATGCCTTAGAATTTATAACACAGATAAAATAAGACAGGAAACTAATAAAAAGTCATCCTGCTAGAATCTTCAAAATAAATTTATTTAATTCTCCTTTAAAATATATGTATGCATTTGTTTCTCTATATAGAATAAAACTAATGATGCAACAAAGCCATCCATTCTTCAATACAGGTAATCCTCGACTTACAAATGTTCATTTAGTGAATGTTCAAAGTTACAACATGCTAAAAAAAATGACTTATGACTGTTTTTCACTTACAACCATTGCAGCATCCCCATGGTCACATGATCATGATCAAAATTCAGATGCTTGGCAACTGACTTATATTTAGGATAGTTGAAATGTTCCAGGGTCATGTGATCACCTTTTGCAACCTTCTGACGAAGCAAGTCAATGGAGAAGCCATAGTCACTTAATAAACATATTATTAATTTAAGTGCAATGATTCACTTAACAACTGTGGCATGAAAGTTTGTAACCTGGGGCAAAAGTCACTTAACAAATGTCTCACTTAGCAACAGAAATGTTGGGCTCAATCACAGTCATAAGTTGAGGACTACCTGCATATGATATACTGATAAAACATTAAAATTGGTAGTAGTAAGACTATGATGGTCTACAAATTCTGCGGAACATGTAGACATACAATCATTGGCAACACTATAAATTCTGCTATTAAAACAGAGATTAATACTCCTATACCTGAAAAATGTATAATAATTAAATAAACTTAATGAGAAGGCAAAATTGGAAAGGCACCTTATAGAACACAATTGGGGTTCTTTGTATTATGGACAAAAGATTGTGCCAAATCAGGGCAGAAGCATTTTTATTTGGGGTGTATTGTACTGTATTCACAAAATTACATCTTATCTAGATCTGTATTACGGTTTTCTTCAGGCTAGATCATCAAACCAGACCCATGTGAGGATACCTGCTTTTTTAAAAAGTTAATCAGATTCCTGGTGAATGGGTGTGCTACTACCATTGAATGTAGCTCCCAGTCAGTTTTTATGATTAAATATTCTATTCAATTCTAAGTACGTGCCATTTTCTTTAATGCTAATCAATATGCCAAGTGATATTCTAATGACTTCTGCAGAAGCAAGCCTGCATCTCCTGAATTTTTAAAACAATTTGGTAGGTATGCGGAACAGTAATCAGTTTTTCATATTTTTATCAAATTGGAATTGGCAACTGCTCTGGATTTGGTAGCATACTTTCCTATATGAAAGCTGTGATTGTAAAGAATGACACAAGATGGGGGCTCACCTGATTATACATGAATTTCCACTAACCAGAATGTCAAGCATGTCATATGTACCAGACTGATAAGCCAGACATAATTATTCTTTTTGTATCTTGCCTTATTTTTACAAATAATTTGGAAAATGAGTTAAAACAGTAAATCATATCCTAACAAGAGATACCTCCACCATATCTATTTCTACATCTTCAGCAATGAAGGATATTCTTTGTGAAAACAAAGGGATGATGAATTAGCAATCTTTTACTTCATACTTGATGATTTAAAACTTAATTAGAGTATACACATCTACTGTTTTCAAAAATCAGGAATTGCAGGTTCCCCTCTGTAAAAACTGAAGAGTATCAGCTTGAGAAGAAGATGATTTTATTTATTTATTTAATTCAATTTATATACCGCCCCCTCTCCCGCAGGATTGGCCAACTATAGATTGGCCAACTATAGCTAATGCCATGTCATAAGTGCACTATGGATAAATTTCTTAAAGCTAATGTCAAACTGTACCAATACATTTTTTCACCTAATCATGATTGATACCTATATACTTTTTATTTTCAAAATCATTATATAATATTAAAAAATATGTAGAGGTTATTTTATGTAGTAATTTTTTCCTGCTAGTAAATTCTTTATATGTATTAAAATCATTATTGGCCAATATTATTAAAAAAAAGCAAATACAATCTTCCAAATATCATAACAGATATTAATAAAAATGCATTTCAAATTTCAATGGGAGAAATACTATATCTTAAAAATATAAGTTACTCAAATGGAAGACAGTTCAAAATCCACACAAACCCTGTAAAGTTAATCTTTACAGGATTAACCCTACAAAGTGGGGGAAAAACAAAAAGAGATTTCTTCTAATAACCAGTTCTATAGAACCGTGAGAACCAGCTGAATTTCACCTGAGTCACATGTAAATATGCCTAATGTTTTAAAAGTTAAAAACACTAGAAGCTGTCCAATTTGTCAATATTAAAAGTATTTAAAAGTGAGTACTTAGTAGAAACCTAGAAAATTATCTACTGTAACATTGATTATAATTGATCAACCAGGAATAAAAGAGGTATTTAAATGCTTAGACATATATATCCCTTTGGACTGTAGAACCTATCACGAATAAATTTGTGACTGACAAAACCAAGTGGTCTTTTAGGTGATATAATTGCTTTAGCCTTTTCTTGTATTATAAAGACTTAAATTGTTTGTTTTGCATTAACAATCCACACAAATATTCACATTTTCCAAAGATTCAGGTATTATGAATCAAATAAATATTCAAATCCTACTGATGCTTTTATTCAGATCTTAAGAGCGATATGGATTATTAAACAAATTACAGGTTTGAAGACCTAGCCAAAGCTATTTGCCTTTCTCTGTGGCTGTCACCTGATAGATAAAATATAAGGGAAGACACAACAGCAGGCCAACTATTGTGAAAATATATAAAATATATGTAAAAACTCTACAATACATCTCCAAATACAAGTTTTGGCTGTAGGTAAGCTGGAGACTTTTCAAGATCCATATTAATACATCATTTGTGTTAAATACTTATGTGCTTTAATATAACACATAATTTACTATACATTCCAATCACTAAGCAAAATGCAATTACCATCTAAGAAATTACTAACTGAAATAGTTATATGCAAAATTTTCTCTGCAACCATAAACAATTTTGAGAACAATGCAGATAGCAAATGGCATGTTGCATTATCCCAGGATCATAAGGTCAACTTTTGTGACCTTCTGACAAGCAAACTCAATGGGGAAACCAGATTAATTTAACTACTTTGTTACTAACCTAACTGCAGTGTTTCATTCACTGTGGCATGAAAGGTTGTAAAATGAGGCAAAACAACTGTCTTGCTTAAGGAAAGGAAATTTTGGGTCAGTTGTAGTCATAAGTTGAGGACTACCTGTATTAATAGACAATAGGCACCTTCAAAATTAATATTGAATAGATATGAGAGGCGTATATAAAACTCACATGACTCTGTCTTCATAATGATAGTGAATCTTTTGCAATAATTTCGGTCTTTTACTAGTTTTCATATCTTCACTATGCTATTGGCATGTAGTAATGTTTTATATTTTGATATCTAATCTACCTTTCAGATAGAACAAAATACAAATAAAGAGAACTATGATAAACTAATTGTATAAAGCTCCAATATCTAAAACCACCAATTTTTTGTCATAGGGTGCCTATTTAAAATGTAAAGAAATAAAAATATTATTTTAAAATACAAAACAGAATGATCATATATAACAGCCTCTTCATATTGAAAGTATAACCAATCAACACATACAAGCAGCATAATATTGCATTCTCCAGAAAAATAGTATGTCCATACATTCAAGAAATGTTCTAAATCTAAAGTAAATAAAGTCTAGATATTCATTAATACAATCTCTCTCATGGTGTGTGTGTGTGTTTTAAACTGGGACATCAAGAAGAAAAGAAATCTCTACTGTTTTGGTGACTGAAATGTTTAAAATCAATCATTTTAAATCACTGCAAAATACTGAACTGTCAAATTGGGCTCATTAATCACAAATATATTTTGAGAGCATCTTACCTGCAAAGAGAGATGGGTTTTTTTTCCTTAATAAGTAGTAGAAGCCAATTAAAACCAACTTTTAGACTGCAATAAAGAATAAATGGAGGCAAGAATCAATGCAAGCAACATATAGCTATAGTTAACAGTCCATTCTGAACTGTGCATTAAAGAAACCTTGGGGGGAAAACCATGATAAAGTACTCCCAATATATAGCAAACCACAAATTTGAGCTTGCCCAAATTAAAACTTTTATCCTTCACACTAGTTCACAATAACAACAATTAGTATTTATTTTACATCAAAGTACAAACATAAATATAATAAACTAAAAAACCATAACAAACTATTTTCTCAAATTTATATGCTCATTAGATATATAATTTGCCAATACTGGTTTCAAAAAGATGATTATTTTCCCCTATCAAGAAAAAATAGAATTTCTCATTCAATTATATAGGAAAAATACCTCTAATAGCCTTTGAGATCCTGCCAGTTGCAGAAATCAGATTAAATCCTCAATACCATACATCAACCTTCCATTCACATATTTTGCTATGAAACTATCACTGACCAATTCAGAGTTATAAAAAATGGTATAATCCAATGCAAATTAGAAACAGGACAATTCCATTCTCAACAGGGTAGACCAAAATATTATTCCACAATCAAAAAAGTACCAAACATTCAGCAATGTTATCAATTTTGGCAGTTTAGGAATATCTCCTTTACTACAAAATCTGTAGTCTGGCACCCACTAACTACAATATGTAAAATATCCTATTTAAAGAAAGAAAAGTAAGCCAACAATAAACAGAATAAAAATGTCATGAATGCCTCAACAAGTAGTGCTGTGAACCAAGGGTTACAAGGCATTACTGAAAGGAATGTTTATTGACCTACATTCCAATAATTTATTAAGTGTTTAAAACTGGCATAACATAATCACGATTAATACTTTTTTCCACCAAATTCAAATTAAAGCCTCAAACATTAGCAAGGAAAAAAACCACACCTCCAAATCTAGAACTGACCAGAATATTCACTGGCTTTCTAAACAAGGCTGCTAAATGTTCATGTGGGTTTATGAAAGAATATATTGGCACAAATTGTATTTTTGTTCACTTGAAACAAAAATATTGAACTTTTTACACATAATTTCATTTTCATATAACATTCAGAAGTTGTCCGTAAGACATGCTAGAAGCTGCAGTTTACTTGATTCTACTAAAAAGAACCGGTTTTGTATAAACTTCATGCATGATTACATATTTAAACCATCAAAATGTGTAGCATGCATGCACATGTGTGTAGAGACTAATATGCTGAAACTTTCTGTAATGTCTGTCTGATCTTCATCATTCCAATGCTGATAACTGGGATAATTATTTTCACAAATCTCACTTCCAACATCTGCAACTGAATTTTGAAAGTACACATTGAAGTCCTATGGAATTATGATATTTGGAAAGTATGATAAAGTGAAATATTCTAAAATACAACTTCTCAACATTTTCTTGCATCCTTCGGTTAGACACTATAATTGCAGACTTAATATGCTTACCCAACATCTGGGAAGAGAACAGAAATAAGAAAACAAAAATAAATTAATTCACACAGCTAGTCAATATTAAGACAAAATGACAGCCAAGCTTTCCAACTCAAGTTAACCAAACTCAAAATACCAAATTGTATTTCTGAAAACTTTTATAAAGCTGTTTTATCCATTTGCACTTCACCACATTTAAATTTCTGCGACTTTTTAAAGTATCTAGTGAATTCACATCAATTATTGCTTCTGCTTACGATTTTGTTTGTATTTATACCATTCTCCAACATGAAAAATAAGTCAACATAATAAAGTATCCAATACAGCTGTAGATTATCAAGATTTCAAAGCACATGATTGAATTCTATAATTACTTTGATCATCTCTCCAGAACAAATGGTTTTGTTATCTTTTTCAACATAGATTTTTTTTAAAAAGCATCGAGGCTGAACATATACACCAAGCCTTATGAACATATTTCCTTTAAATCTCTTTTAACCAATACTGACAATTGTTTTCATCTGTAATCACATCACAAAATTGTTTGCATCCAAGGAGGACCACTTTCAGATTTCGCATTTACGTAATGAAAAAGTGCAGTCAATGCATGCCTTAACACCATTCACGATTTAAAAAAAAAATACAAATACACACCAATACTGGAACTTGTACAAAATGACACTCGTATTCAGTCCGAAAAGATCAAGAATTACAATAGCGTTTTTAGATTAAACCAAGTATCACTACTAATATGCACAAGAGAGCAATTTTATTCAACTCCAACCCGGAAAGAAGCAGCGCCTTGTAGTAGCTGTGATCGTTGCAGCATTTTCCGCAGCCAAGGCCATCTTGGCTTAAAATCCAAAACAGCCTCACTTCGCTTCCCTCCCTTTTAACCAGGGCGCTTGCACATTTCCTTGGCCGGGAGACCAGCGACATCGAATTAGGCCCCAGGATGCCCTGAAGAAGCCTGGCTTCACGCAGCCAATTTACGGTAAGAGCACTAATACTCACCTACCCCAAAAGAAACGGGGTTACAAAACGACGAGGCCCATAGGCAGTTCTTCACTGCCCGGAGCCAGCTCAGCCATTCACAGAAACGACACAAACCTGCGCGCCAAGACTAATAGGCCATGGGGGACGTTACACATCCTCCGAACAAATCGTACCGATGAGCCCACATTATGAAACTAAAACTTAGGAGGCAACGAGGATCTGGAATTTCCCTCAGGCCTAATTCCCGCCCCCTCCGCGCCGCCGCCTTTGTGCGGCCGCAGTGAAAGAGCGCCATGTTTCGTTTGCAGGCGGGGTGGTTAAGCCCGGTCTCCCCTCCCGCTCCTCAGCGAGGCAGGAGAGTTCCGTGTTCTTACCGAGGAGCCTGTACGGGGAAAAAAGGGTTAGAGTGAAACCAACTCGCCGCCGAAGCCCGGCGCCAGCGACCGAGCAGCGCCACAAAATGGCTGCCCGACCGCACCGCCTTCCTGCCCTTTCCCTGTTGGGAGGCAGAGAAGGAAGGAGGGTCTACAATGGGCGGCACCCCAAGCAAACCAAGGTGATGCGACGAGGCTTTTCGAGAGAATTAAAGGCACCGCTAAAAACGCCTACTGAAAAACATTGTTTTCTGCTGAGGCGGCGCGAAGCTGCTAAGTGCTCTTAACAATTAGTATTTCCTTCGTGCCGAGCGCTTCGGTTAGTAACCTCCCTTCACGAAGCACTATTTTGAAAAGTAGCGGTAATTATTGTGTGACTATTAAGGACCAAGAAGGCATAAAGTAGTATACTTAGCGGGTACCAATAGGTCTCCTCCAGCGACATCACACGCACACACACGTTTAGCTTTTACGCTAAAGCATGGCTCGTTTCATCGCGGCCGATTGAACGAGCCACAATTGCCTCCACGTTGTTTTCGAGTAAAAGTAGTAAATCGCGTGTAAATCACTATAGCGGAGGAATTCAAACAGCGCCGCTCCAAGAGCAAGCTAATTGCACCAGGTGAAAATAAAATTCCCCTCCCTCAGTCCAGCTTGACTCTTGCCAAGCGCGCGAATACGCTTGTTGGTATATGTTGTTTCCTTCGTAAGAAAATAAGTTTTCAGGTGCCTTCTTGAGGATAATTTTGTGACCGGGTGCCCAGTCCATTTTCAGCTCTGAAATTTAGGTCCAGTCTCTCAGCCCAGTAACTGGATGCCACCTTTTTTTAGTATTTTGAATTCGGTTGGGTGCTGCCTCCTGCTGCCTTCAGATTGCCTTGTGGTTTTGTGGAGCCAGCCAGTGGTATCCCTATGGGCTTGTCCATTCAGATATAAGCTCCCTTAGATGATATAGTAATATACAATTACACCACATCATATATAAATGTTATCTTCTAATAAGATAGATGTTATACTCTGAACAGTTAGCTCATTTTTGCATCCCATGTCAGTGTATTAATTTTATTTTTTAACAATCCCAGAAGCTCAATGTCAGCCTCTACTTTCTCTTTTGCAATTCTCTACTTTCTCTTTTGCAATTATCTATCGGCTGCCATAGTAACAGGGGAGGGGAGAGCTACGGGATGAGAGCTGGAGGAAGTGGGGGGTTTCTGAATAGACTATATGATTGCTAGAATCCAAGGTCACTGTCAGATAAGGGATTCTCTGACTCCACCTGCAGATGCCGCATGACCTGTAACGCACTTCGGATTGGATGGGCTTTGAAGAATTATGGGGGGTGGAATTGGAGTGTTCGTTGATGGGTGGGGTTCGCGGTCTTTTTGTCAGACCTTGCTTTGATTTCTTTGTATTCAGTCATGCTTTAGTAAAATACTACCTGTTTTCCTAACAATGGATTCAGAGTTTTTATTTCTTGAAGTTTGACAGAGCTGACATTAAGCAGACATTAAAAAGACATTAAACTCACATTAATTGGGACACTCCTTATTTTCTTAAATCTTTTTTTTCTTTAATTCCTAAAATCCTTAGGGGTTTTACTTTTGGAATTTTTTTGACTGATATATAGTTGAATTAGAGTTGTTAATATTGCTTTTCTTGATGCAATTCCACCAGTAGCTAGGGTTGAATCTTTGGGCTTAACTGCAAGTGCTGTACAGATAATGAATCCACAAATTCTAAGGATTAAAATATAAAGGAGTTAAAGCTTGCAAAACTAATGGCATTTGACAAGCACCAGAACAGTACATATTTTAAATAGATATTTCCAGATTTCGGAAACCATGTGCACTTAATCCACATGGCCCTTTAACTTAAAAGCTTAAAGACTAGAATTACAGAAAGCTTTGAATGAAATAAATTGTCTAGATTTTTCAATCATGATTCAGGCTTGAGTTTAGGACAGAACTACATCAGTTGCTGTGGCTCAGTGGTTAAAGACACTGAGCCCTTTGTGATCTGAGTGCTGCACTCAAAAGTATACAAATGCGAGTAGATAAATAGGTACCACTTCCGTAGGAAGATAACAGTGTTTTGTGCACCTTGGTCATGCTGCCCACATAACCACAGAAATGTCTTCAGACAATGCTGGCTTCCTCAATCAAGAAATGGACATCATCTTAGAATTGGACATGACTGGACAGGGAGCCCTTTACATTTACATTAGTTGCTATTGTGCATGACCTGTAATAGGTTTAGATTAAGGTAGGGGAGGCTGATTATCCTGATCTTGCTGGATCTGTCAACTGTCTTCAACATCATCAAATGTGTTAATTGGGCTGGGGATGGGATGTGCTGCGTTTTTCCAGATTATCCGCATTAGGGTGGGCCACTCGTAGGGTCTTGGCAGGCGAGAGTAAAGACCAACACACAGGTTTTCCTCGAGGCGAGTGGGCCCAGAGCGTGTTCTGAGCAACTCTTTTATTGAACATTACAGGTTTATGGGGGCATGTAATTGGTTACTTTGAATGCAAACAACAGCCTAATCTGGCATGCAACAGCTTCAGGCAACACTATTGGTTAACATATAGCCTATTGTGATCATACGTTCCCCTATTTGCTTATGTGCTTTTTAGGTAGCAACTATTGTATGGTACTTTCCATCATCCCAGGCTTCTGGTTCATGTGCTGGCTCTTGGCCTAGCCACATTGCAGAAGCCTGGACCAAGGTTTTGGCAAGCATCTTATCCCAACAATGTGCTGTGCTCCACTGGTACTTTTTTCTGAAGAAATGATTGCAGTGTTAACGATAAAATCCTTGGGCCCTCCCCCTCCATTATTTAACATGTATATGAAGCTATTGGGAGAGATCATCCATAGTATGGAGTAAGGTATTATCAGTGTGCTTTGGTAAAAAGCTGTACCCTGCTTTAAAAGCTGCAAAAAGCATTTCAACCCTTTGAGCTAGACCAGATTAGAAAATCAAAGTTATGAATACTACTACTACTTATTATGGAGTTATAGTAACACATCTTGCAGGTTTGAAAGTGCCTTCCCCCTGCCTTTGTAACAGAACTAAGGAGAGTCAGGTCTGAGACATTTCCTCAAGATATATTTCTGTTTGGCCTCAGATTTATTGTTATCTTGGTTGCAGTTCTTTCTGATCCTCAAGATTATTCTCACATTACATCTGACCCAGCAGGAGATGTGGCTGAAGATAAAACTCAGTGCCTGCAGGCACTTATATTACTGGGACTATAATCTTGTATATGCGTGCTATGCAACAAAAGATATAAGGCATTATAGACTTCTAAAGAAAACTAGATGTGCCCAAAATACAATTTGAGATTTGAATGAGAATTCTGGGTTTTGTTTTTGTGATCCATTTGTTTATTTTTTTGGTTATTGTATTCTCACAAGTCTCCAACACTGAAATTCAAAAACATCAATACCTTCTGTCCTTCTTCAAAGCCAAAATGTCTCTTCCATAGAGCATCACAGGGAAAGTACTGCCTGCAGTGCTAATCTTTGTAGATATAAATACGTCATAACATCTGAGCATTTTTTCCAAGGCTCTCATAGCTATCCTATGTATTATTACAAGGCATATTTGTTATATGCTGTTTCTTTTCCTGATAATCCTAAAAGAAAGAAATTATCAACACTTAGTCTTCATGTAATGTTAGTTCCGTTTTTCTCTGTGCTTCCTGACTTTCACTATGATTTGCATTTTTATCTGTGAGAGTAGTGTATAGTGCTGGTTATTTACATTTTTCCATCAATTTTAAATGTGCATCTTATTCTAATTAATCCTATCTCAATATCTATTCAATATACAGCCTGAATTAATGAGATTGTATACAGCCTCACCTCACTGTTGTCACTGTGGAGCCAGTCTGTTTTGCCATATTTCATCTGGATTGTGGCTTCCTATTCTGGATGTAGATTTCTCAAGAGGACAATAATGTATTTTGGAATTCTCATTTTCCTAAGGGTGATCTATACCTTGAAATGGTCAATAAAATCAGAGGCCTTCTGTAACAAATAAAACACATTGTCTTTCCCCCTATTTTTTGGTTTTTTTCAATTGTCTAGCATCCTTCCACAATAATGTATTTTGTTCCTCAGCATGTGAAATCTATCTTGTACATTTGGTCTTTCCTATACCATGTAGTTCCCTAATCTGCATTGGATAATTCCATCATTTTCCCAGAATGTGGAATTAAAGATATTTTCTGAGAGTTTGAATACTTAATATGTCTTTGGAATTGGTAAGTAGACTGACTTCTTCAATCTATGTGTCACTGTGTCACTCTCAATTTGCTATAAAATTTGGTTGGAATCTTTTTCTGAGTCTTCTCTTTTACTATATTTCTATAGAGAGTCCATCAAATTCTGTAGTCTTTTAAATTTATGAACATTATGTTAATGTAATTTTATATTCTAACACTAGAAGTTCTTGTATATAGCCATTATCTATTAAGATATTTTAAAAGTTAATTTTTCTACTGTGCAAAATTACATTATTTCTTTCTTCCTTTTACTTTTGAAGCAGTTATTATATGTTCGTAAGTGTCCTTTAACATACCAATTCGAGGTTGGAACCTCCTTCTGAAAAGTTAACAGTAAATGAATTCAATCAGCAGAACATTTCAATTCTCTGATGGCTAAGATGTCAGTTTGTAATTAATTTCATGTTTTGCTGTGTTAAGCTTTCTCATGTTCATGCTTATATTCTATGTTGTCTCTATAATTCTCTTTAGTTTTAGATTTTCCTTTTCTGCATGGTAACATCAGCAGACATCCCAATGATTTTAATCTAGTCATGTCATAAACTCTTATTAGGATTCTGAAAGATCTCAGCTCATTTTAACATGAAAGAAGTATCTAATCCAAACTATGGTTCACCAGAGCATCTGACAGACAATCATCCAGCCTATTTGAAGACCTCTAGCAAAGACCACATTTTTGTGGCATTCTGTTCCATTGGTGACAACTTGTATGATCAGAAACTTCAGTTACAACTGAAATACTATTTTCATTTTATTTTTTAAATCTTTCCTTTAGGTTTTATTATTTCATATAAGAATAGGAAGTAATAGAAGAAAGAGAGGATTAATATAAATTTAATTCCATCTGCCATCTGCCTACAAAAAGAAAATGAAACTTCCAAAAGTGGGTGAGGGATGCTAAACCAGATTAGGCCTCCATAGCATCCCCCCCATCTGTTACAACAAGGATATAATAATTGGAATGACATCACAATAATATTTTGGAATGCAAATTGACTGCTTTCCACATAGCTAGAGTATTTCACGTTCCAGTGATAGTCTGCAGCAGCATTATTGGAGGAAAAATAACAGAAGAGTCAATCTAAGGCAAATAGAATCTCAGAATGTGAGGGGTATTAGTCTCATCACTTTGTCAAGCAAAAAGTAACAAATATTTTTGAATGAATATGAACAAACAAAAAGAGCAATTTCTGAACAAATTTGTTTTTAACCCGGCATCCTCTTATATCACCTTTAAAAATCAACATATTGGTTGCATGAAATTCTTTGTCTCCTCCTCCTCTCCTTTTCTGACTGGCTCAACCATTAATTGATATTGTTGTAGTATTGTCTCTCCATCTTCTGGTCTGCTTCGTGTTCTTTGATCTTCTCCTCTTTTTGTATATGCATTGTATGGTATGGAATCACACAGCATCCCCTCCAGGCGAGCAAATCATTTCGCTGTTTTTGTATGTAATTTAAGATTGGTTCTATGCCAATTCTTTATGATTTTCTCTCTTCTGGTCACTCCAGCAGCTTTCCTCAAACATTTCATTTCCATGTAATATTCCTTGGTTTTGTTCTGATTACATTTCTGCAATAACTATATAAGCTTTTGCATACTTCAATAAGATGTTCACTTACTCCATATTCAGTCAGTGTTTGCCATAACATTTTCCTATGAACACTATCAAATCCTTTCTCTTGGTCTACAAATGCAACAGATTCTTATTGTAGTCCATATTCTTTTCTATTACTTGTTTAAGCACAAAAAAATTGCATCGGTGCAGCTTCTACATGAAATACATAACATTAATTCTTTCACTTTCATTTGAACTTTATATAGGGAAATCTACCTATAGATTTAGTTAGCTTAGCATGCTCACTGCTACATAACAAGCACCAATGTGTAAGCATAAGATGTAGGATTTAGTAAACACCTTTTTTTAAGAAACATTATTTCTGAATGTATAAATATGTTTCTGCAAGGTAATATGATACAATATATTCAGAATGGCCTCATGATGCTTACAGAAGACCAAAAAACCAACATTTTTCTACAATGATACAATTCTGAAGTCCATTAGACCAAGCTGCAACAAGATCATCTAAAAATAAAAGTACCGCAACTTCTTTGGTGTCAGCATACTTTATGTCCGTGTATACTTCTTTATGTGAAAATTAATGCACAAAACAAAACTCTTGTCTTAGAATTCGTTTTCAGGCTCTGTATTTAAAAATGGATTTCACTGGGAACATAGGAATTGCACACTTAAAACTATATACTTTTCCTTAGGAATGTACAGAAACGTTTAATCCACTACCATGCAGTCTTGATATATAAGTATTTTAATGCTGTGTCCATTTAATGCTCTTCAAATCAATTCCATCCTGAACCATCTCCCAGAGTGGGCTGTAAAATAAGAAGAAAAATTCAACGTCAGTTCCTCAGAACTATACGTTACATTTATCATGACAAATAATATTTTTTCAACAGCTGCTGACAGACACAGCAAGGGCATCTGTGATGGAGCCAAAACATTGTTACTCATTTTAGATCTGAATACCACATAACTACTACTGGTATTAGTACAATTCTAATGACAAAGCATACTACCAGTACTAGGTAACAGCTATTTACATTAACTACATAGATCTGATAATTTCACAGCAGAGACAACTGAAGAACATAACATATAATCAAATTCTTTTCACAATCTTTATCTAAATTTAATTGTAAATGAATAAAAATACTATTTTTAATAAAAACATTTACCTCATTTCTCTTAATCTTTTCACATGTTGTATGCATTTATTTACAGTATAATCTACTTCTTCTTCAGTAGTAAAACGTCCAATTCCAAATCTGAAATAAAATTAAATAATAAAATCAAGCACAAACATAATGCATAAAGATGACAAGCAATTTTCCTTTTATCAAAATAATCCTTACCTTATGGATGAGTGAGCCAAGTCTTCATCAGTTCCAATAGCACGCAATACGTATGACGGTTCTAAAGATGCAGATGTACAAGCACTAACAAGAAAATTATATACTTGTTTTAATGCAAATCAAGAGTACACATGAAAACAGCAGGTTACAGTTTGGTACACTCTGAATATACCTCCTTTATAACTTTAATCAAAGTACTTTGGATAACATAGTTCTAATGAAAGTGGCATGATTCTCTGAAAAGAGGATTTATTTTGCAAAATCAATGAAGGAAGGGAAGGGGAAGGAAGAATTCATTGGCATGTTCAAATTATTAAAATAATTGAGAAGAAAAAAGACTAAGCAAAAAGAATTAAGTGATGGGTTCCGTTCTCAACATGTGAAAATCGTGTTGCTAGCTTTTCCAGTTTAGCATATATTTACTGATTTTTTTAAAAAACTGAAATCTTAACAGCATTTTTTAAAGTGAAATGAGTGGAAGCCAATTAATGCCATTCATACTTAAGAAGGCGATTCTGAATAGAATGAATATAGGTGCAGCCTAGATTTTTAGTGCTATATGCCTCCTTTATTTTGATATTCTTTCAAAATTCCAGTTTCTTTGGGAATTCCAAGCAGTCTTTTCTCTAGAAACAGATTAAGCTGAATTATGTTCCATTTTACATAGAAAGTTATACCTTCCAGAAGAGAGTGCCACGTCTTTCAGGGCCATTAGCAAGCTTTCCCCTTCCACATATGCAAATGATAAGTTGATGCAGCCTGCAGTGTTAACAGAGAAAACTCAGATTATTTAATAGTCTTAATCAACTTCCAGGATTTAGAACTATTCTTCTTTACAGGAATCTTATTTTATCTGTCTTCCAAAGTGCCATTCATCACTTATGAAAATTAATGCAGTTATATATTCAAGCAGTCTGTTATACTGCAGCTGTCATTATAAGACTCTTACAGCCAGTCCATTATGAAAATGGCAGTGAAGGTAGCACAGAAAAAAGAAAAGATTTTCCTTGACTATAACAGGATTTTTCTCTGCTCTTCATTTCCACACGTTGGAGTTATTCTAGCACCCTTTTAAAAGTAATTTTTAGATATAAAACGTAATTAAAATAATGTACAAACCATAAGTCATTGGACATTACAGACCAACAGCCAGTTAGTATTAAAGAAGGTATCACTACAGAATTCTGTTTCAATATCAAATACACCACAAATTACCAGTTGGAGTTATTTAATTCTAATTTCAAATATTTAACACCTTAAATAGACAACATGATGTAATAATGAACCTATCTATGTTTAAACTCTAATGTTACAATTTTATCTCTCAAACTGTCTTCTTCACTGAAGTGAAGCTATAAGGAAAGATAATTTTATTACTTCACAATAGTTTTTTAAGATTAAAGATTGCATGGAATTACTATACAGTTATGTTCAGTTCTAAAACAGTTATTTTTCTCTAGACATATATTTTAAGTCAGATTTCAAAGGAATGCAACAAAAATGTTTTTAAACGTGTGTGTGTAGTCAATAACTGAATAATGACAAAGGTCTACATTCTACTAATTATACCTGGGTAACGAAGCATTGGGTCTCCATTCATTACAACATCAGGAATTTCTGATACTATTTTTGTGATTAGCCTATCAGCTAATAAGCTAATTCGTTTATGGTCATACTAGAAAAGAAACAAAAACTGATTAATTTATCACAATGATTTGAGCTTTTTACCAGTTTAATCCAATTGCCTCATTAATCATTTATAGTTTTATTATTGAACAGGACTAGAAAACAGAACACACTAACACCATCAAAACTTAGAAATAATAGCTATTTAAATGATTGTTAACTGTAAATGATAAATACCTTTTCATCAAAATTCATATACATATTAACCATAAATGTGTTATTAATGTAATATTACTTTAGTATAATCCTTGCTAAATGACAATAATTGGGACTAAAATTTCCATTGCTAAGCAATTCAGTTGTAAAGCACAATGCCATGTCACTGCATCACATAATGACAGCAATTCTCAGTGACCACAGTTGCTATTGTTAAACAATGATTATGGGTCATTATTTCTTTCTTTATTAAATGTATATACTGCCCAGGGTTGCTTGATAGTGAGATGGGCAGCATATAAACTTAATCAATCAAACAATCAAGTATTTCACATGAGCACAAATTGTGACTTCCTGCTGGCTTCCGACAAGATGGAAGGCAATGGAAAAGGCAACAAGAAGTTGCAGGTCACAGTCACAACAAGCCATTCCTTAGGTCAGGGATCGGGAACATTTTTGACTCAGAGAGCCATGAAAGCAAAATATTTGGAAATTTATTTCAGTAAGAGCCATATAATAAATCCAAAATGGCAGCCGCCATTTTGCCCTCTTCCAAAATGGCGGCCACGGCATCGCTCGCCCACAAAGCTTGCTGGCCAGCGAGGGAGGCTGCTTTGAACACACTTGGCCTCCAAAATGGTGCTGTCTCCCGTACAGGATCCCCAGGTTGTCTGAAATAGTTGCTGGGGCCAGAGAGGGTGTTTGCAGCTTCCTCGTGTGTCATCCAAAATGGCGACCGCCACTCTGCCCATTTTCAAAATGGCGGCCGCGGTTGCTTGCCCACAAGGGCTTCCGGTGACGAGACTGTTATTTTTTCTGCGAGCCAGATGAAATTCTCAAAAGAGCCACACCTGGCTCGTGAGCCATACGTTCCCGACCCCTGCCTTAGGTGATTCACCAGTGGGTGGTGAGTTCAACAGTGTGCCCAATTGTGGATGGGCAAGGATCTGCATGCTACAGAGTGTGAGCAAGTACACAAGTGGGGGCTATGGCTCAGCTTGAACCCCACTGGATGAGGGATAAGCAATGAAATGGAAACAAGGATTGCTCTGGGCAGGCACATGCTACCTAATACAAGATCCCCAGCATTTCATATTCTACAGTAGGGATCCTTGAGAAAATGTGACAGGAGTGGGATCAACTTGCAACATTACCTGCCAGTTTTCCCATTGGTTTTATGGGATTGCTGCAATTGTTGTAAGGGCTAGTCCATTACCAAGCATTCTCATTGTGATCGTGTAACCACAGGATTGCAGTGCCAGCCACAACTTCAAGAACCAGTTTGTAAGTACCATTCATTCAACAGCATCATAACTTTCAATGGTCACTGAATGAGTGGTTGTTAACTGAGAACTACCTGTATGCCTTTTGCTTCTGTGTAATAAAGACTACCCAAAGGGCAATGTAAATATAAATGTTGATTTATTTAGAGTTGTTATGTAAACAAAACAGAGACATCTATAAAAAAAGAAAGAAAAAAGGAGAAAAAATCCAATAGAATTGCCTCAATACTGGTGATCACAAAAAATATCAAACCTCTTTTCTTACCAGTACCAAGACTGAGACTCGCAAGAAAAGGCCTGTGAACTAAAATGGGAGGGCTCATAAGACACATACGAGATACATCCAACAAATTAAGATAGTTCAACAAATAACTGCATTTTAGTTACTATTACAACAAATTTGCACTGGTTTTTTTTTTAATGTTACAAGTGAAATATAGATCAAAATAATTCAATATGTGAAGAGACAAATTAAATCAATGTCCAGCTCACTACGTAACAATATTGTAGACATTCAATTTAAATATTTTGCTAAGAATATCTCAAAAACAGAAAGTCCTAAATATGTTGTAGATAGACTACACAGGTAGTCTTCAACATACAACTATAGTGGAGCCTGCCCACAATGATTATATGTCATGATGGTCATAAAATGGGTCAGTCACGTGACTGGCCTGATTTTACAACTTTTTTTGCAGCAGTCATTAAGTGAATGCGACAATTGTGTGAACTCATTGCTTGCTCTGGACACCATTTTGTCAAAAGCCAGAAGTGCCACCGGACGTTGCAAAAGCAGCCATGTTGCCGAGTGTCCGAAGTGTGGTCATGTGATCATGGGAAGGGAGGGGAGACACATTTGAATGTCAGATATGGGTCAGAAGTCCTTTTTCTTTGGCTAGGTTGTAGCTTCACGTGGTAACTAAGTGACTAGTTGTAAGTTGAGGACTACCTACAGCAGGGGTCTCCAATCTTGGCAACTTGAAGACTTGTGGACTTCAATTCCCAGAATTCCTCAGCCAGCTTTGCTGGC
>JAEANM010005431.1:0-19627 GCA_017656035.1 Myanophis thanlyinensis
TCTGCGCTGATATTGTTCATAATAGCAGTCAAGGGAAGAAGTTGCCAAACGCTCCCCCGTCTCCATCACTCTAGTCCAAGGAATTAAGACTTGGAGGTCCGTGGTCATGGTCCATCTCAAAAAAAAGTTTTTAAAGGGTGTCCATGGTGGAGAAGAGGTTGAGAACTGCTAGTTTAAGGAAATGTCTAAAAGCTTCATATGTTTTGGGATTATTATTTCCAGACTATCAAAACAATACGAGCAGATAGCCATAATTGTATCTATTCAAAAGCACTACTAATACAGTTATTGGATGAAAATGATTGTGATTTGAAGATGCATTTCAAGAACCTTTGTCTAGGTCTTAAATTTTAAAATTATAATTGTAGTAGATCTGAAATTTCCTGAAAAGTATGCTGTCTTCTGTTTCAACTAAATTACTGTTTGAGTGCTTCATATTGATTGATACATTATCTATATTGTGTTTAGATAATACTTCACCTTTTTCTTCAGAAATTCTCCTGTTTCTTGCAAAACTGTCTTCATGCACTGTATGGATTGGTTAATTTTCCTGTTTTAAAATTGACCTGCAAGAGAAGAGCAGTCTAGTGAATATTCTTTTTTGTCTTGTGGAAAGAGCCATTATAATTCATAATAAAAAGGCAGCAACAAAAGCTTGGATGCCTTCATATATAATTGTAAATCCTACTGTACATTATTGTATTCTGTCAGTATTTATTATAATTTACTTCAGATAGAAGATCGTTTCATCTAAGTTTTAGATTTTGTGGAAATCAAAAATTGATTTCTATATAAATCTGCCTGCTTCATGCTACAGCAATAAAATATGCACAAAAGGCTACAAAACACAGCTGGAAAGTTCTTTCTCCTATTGATCTAAAGTAACTGAACAGTTATAATCTCTATTGCTTTTTTTAATAGCTAGAATGAATGCAAAGAATATATGAAAGGTTTTTGAAACTAATCAAATTCTGTCAGAGCCAGTAAGGTTCAAAACTACTTGAAAACTTTGGATTGGCGAAACATATATTCTTTGACCTCCACTAATCGTCTGGTGATTATATTAAATTCCTGGCTTGACAACTAACAGTGAAAAGAAGAGTCTAATGCTACTGACAGTAGTTAAATTTAAAAATTATTAAAAAGTTTGGTTAATAAACTGGATTGGTGTTGTAGCTGATGCATACACTGAAGCTATCTGTGGTTATACCAGAAGTGAAAACTGAAATGTAAATTTTGAAAGCAGAAATAAGCTCTGATCATAAATCTTGATGCTAATAAACTCATGCTGCTTGAAAGAACTCACAGGTAATATTGACACGGACATATAAATATAAATGACAAATAATTACTGAGTTCATACATAATTCTAAGTTTCATTTTTAAACTATGAATTGTTGAATATATCCATGGATTACTCCAAACCAGTGTTTCTCAACCGTGGCGACTTTAAAATGTTTGGACTTCAACCGTTTGGGCTATCCTCAGCCCCAATGACTTTCATCAAGGTCTTGTCAGCACTAACTGCGCAACACAGGGTCGTTCTGGTCAGGATTGCAACATTGCTACCTAGACATCCTCATTTAGTCCACGTCCTATCAGCAGGCATTAAGGGATCTCCGGGTGACTATTGAGACACTTCAAAACCATGAATAAACAGTGGCAAGAGTCACCTTATGCCAACCACCTGCCTTCAGCACCTGGGAGCGGTCATTGACACAAGGTTGTGCCAGGTCTTCCTCTCCAAGGAGAGGCAGGACTGCCTACGGAAGATGATAATTCAGGTCAGTCAGAGACCCAGAACATCCTTGGCACTCCTGTCCCAGTTGCTAGGCAAGATGATCTCTTGCATTGGAATAGTTCCTTGGGTACGACTTCATGCCAGACCCACTCAATGGTTCCTCTTCCCTTACCAAAGGGCAGGATGCAGTGATGCGCATGTCCCTCCAGAGGTGATCCAGTTCCTCTGGTGGTGGATGTTGGAGGCACTGAGGCTAGGAGCTCAGGTGACTCACCATAACCTCCAATGCCATCCTGTTTTGCTGGGGAGGATGGCCCAAGGCCAGTGGTTGCCTGCAGACCTAACACACAATATCAATAGGCTGGAACTGAGGGCGATCAGCCTAGCTCTGAGGCAGTGCCAGGATGAAATTCAGGGTTGAGATATCCTGATTATGACAGACAACATGGCTACCAAAGCCCACATCAACCAGTAGGGGGGAAACCCACTCACGGTCCCTCATAAATGAGGCACAAGATCTTTTTTTTCTGGGCAGAGAAACATCAGAGATCTATCAAGGTCCAGCACATCTCTGGTGTAGCCAACATCCAGGCGGACTGGCTCAGCTAGGCCAAGGTGGACCAGGCAGAATGGCAACTCCAGCCAGATCTCTTCAGGGAGTTGACCATCAGATTCGGCACTCTGGGGGGTCAACTTGTTTGCTTCTCTGATGAACCATCAGCTGCCCAGTTCTTAACCTGATTCTGGGCCCCAGGGGTGGAGGGGACGGATGTCCTATGCAGCCCATGGCCTCCTATATGTATTCCCTCCACTTCCGCTCATACCGGACATAATCAGGAAGGTACTGGGAGAACAGGCAGAGATTCTACTGGTGACTCCACATTGGCCGAGACATCCATGGTTCGCCAACTGATAGGCCTCTCAGTGTCCAGGCCTTGGCGACTTCCCCCGGGTAAGTTAACCCTCCACTAGGGGAGCCTGGTTCATCTGGACCTGGATTGGCTCCAGCTGAACATTTGGTGCTTGAGCAGCAGACTCTAAGCCAGGACAGGTTGTCTGCCAGGATCGTTCAGACTATTCAAGTCTCTAGAAGGCCATCAACCAATAGAATCTACGATGCCATTATGCTTGTGGTGCTCCGGAATGCAGATAGAGCCTTCTTCTGCATCAGTTCCCCACATCCTGGATTTTCTACAGGAGGGATTGGACAAGGGACTGTCTCCTAATACCTTAAGCAGAAAGGTGGCTGCTCTTTCCACAGTCCTGGTATGTGGGAAAAGAGAATCCCTTTTGCAACATCCTATGATCCACAGTTTCCTAAAGGGTGCTACCCACTTCATGCCACTAGCGTTTCACCAGTAGCCAACCTGTTGCAGGTGCTCACTGCTGCTTCATTTGAATCTCTTCTATCAACTAGTTTATGGTTCCTGTCTCTCAAGGTAGCCTTCCTGGTGGCTATCACTTCAGCTAGGTGCATCTTGAAGTTGGCAGCCCTGTCGGTCAGAGAGGACCTATGCATATTCCACCGTGACAGGGTGTTTCTGCGCCTTGATACTTCATTCATTCCCAAAGTGAACTCATAGTTTCATCGGGCCCAGGAACTGATATTACCAGATTTTTGTCCAGATCCCATACACAAATGAGAAAAGGTGTGGCACATTCTTAACATCAGGAGGGCCCTTAAAATATACATTAAGAAAACAGCCACACTTAGGAAAACCGAGTCCCTCTTCGTGGCCTTCTAACCGGCTTCGTTGGGCATGAAAGTTGGGCACGAAAGCAGCGACCATTGGATGATAGATTAAGGTGTGCATAGCGAAGACCTGTGTGTCCCTGAATACTTAGGTCCTGCAACATTTAACAGCACATTCTACCAGAAATGCCACCACTATGGTGGCCTGGTCAACCCAGGCCTCCATAGAAGATGTTTACAGAGCAGTAACCTGGTCTTCACTTTATCTTTTCATCAGACATTACAAATTGGATGCCTTCACCTCAGCCGATGCACCATTTGGTCGAAGAGTTCTCCAACAGATTTATTTGGATAAGGGGCCTTAAGACCAGACAGTGACCCAGCCTTGGGATTGACAGCTTGGGTATGTCCCATTCTTGGATTCTGTGCCTCAGCACAACAGAGAAGGGGCATTGGTCTTACCTGATACGCTCCTTCTCGTTGTGCTGAGAAGAGAATCCAAACCCATCCTGATGTCAGTCTAATCCTAAGCGCAGGTGTAGTGGCTTTGGAACTGGAGCTCTTGCTGTCAATCATCTTTACTTCACTGAAAACTGGAACAGGAAGCAAGGCGTGGTTTCAAGTTTGATTGACTCAGTCTACATGATCACGAGGACAGAGTTAACCCATTCTTGGGTTATCTTCTCAGCACAACAAGGAGGAGCGTATCAGGTAAGGCCAACATCCCTTTTTGGCCAATGGAAAGATACTACAAAATTGAGATTATATGGTTATATAAATAATGTCCATGTTATAGTTTATTTAGCTGAATTTCAAGGTTGTGTTGCCAATTAATAAGAGAGGTGATATGAGTGATAATCAAATACATTATAAGACAGAAAGTATCAAAGGGAAGTAATTAGTAATGAATCAGGGATGAGAGGCAGTTTTGTGTAGTGGTTAAAAGCACTAGGCTGGAACCTGGAAGACTGGGAGTTCTATTCCCACTTTAGGTGTGAAGATACCTGGGTGATTGGGGGCGAGTTGCTCACTCTCAGCCCTAGGAAGATGTTACTGAGAAACCACTTCTGAAAATCTTGTCAAGAAAGCCATAGGACTCATTCAGGCAATTGACCTAAGGCATGAATGAATGAATGTGGAAAGAAGCAAAAGAATTTATCCTTTGGGATAAGAAAGAAAGAATGAATGAATGTGGAAAGAAGCAAAAGAATTTATCCTTTGGGAGGTTCCAAAGTTAAACAAAGTTTAACTTTGTAACAAAGTTCCAATTTTTTTCTCCAGGTCTTGGAGAAAAACATTGGGCCCAAAAGAAAACCTTTCATCTTTATCTCCATTTTCAAAATTTTCTCTATTAAAATATGAATCATAATCCAATTTTTTTTGCTTTATCACATGTCCACCATAGATGATAAAAAGCCCTTTCTTTACCTTTACACTTCCAACATTCATTTCACATACCTTTATATATCAGATAACTTATCTGGTGTTAAATACCAATGATACATCATCTTATAGAAATTTTCTTTCAGATTATAATTGAATGTACATTTTAAACCCTTCGTCCACATATTTTCCCATTGTTCAAGCATTACATTATATCCAAAATTCCTTGCCCACTGAATCATACAATGTTTACATGTTCATTTTCCAAATTCAATTTCAATAACATTTTATACAGCTTAGTGATAATATATATGTTCATGATTTCCAAACAATAATATGAATATGTAGACAGCAGCAAAACTACTGTATGCACAAAAATGGAAGGACACTTTGACACAATTGATTATTTTGATTAAAGAAAAGAATATAAATACTTTTGATTCCACATGGAGATTGCTTCTGAACTTTGTGCTTGAAGTGGAAAAGAATGAAACTTTGGGTTTTACTGAGTAGATTGATAGATCTTTATAGAAATGGCTTGTTCATATGAAAAAACAAAAAGTTGTAATTTGACATTAATGCCTTATTTTGCTGCAACAGAGTCAGAAGTCAATATTTCTTTTTCTTTTTTTTCTTATCCTTCCTCACTTTTCTTCCACCTCTTCCTCCCCACCATTCTCCTATTTACTTATGTGTTTTGTATCTTATTTTATCTTATAACTCAATAGAAATGTTAAACCAAAAGAATGGAATTTTATTCTGCTTACATCTTTGTCATATTATTTCAGGGAGCATTCTCTGATTATCACTTAAGATTACCATTGGCAGAATTCAGCTGCAGTGCATTAATTTGAACAAATCTGCTGTGGTTTTCCTTTTTGTTTTTTTGCTTTGCAGTAGCAGCAAGTGAATTAGATGGAATTTCTCACTTCTGGATTTTATTATCTATACTTAATAGGTTTGAAATAAAATCAGCTAACAGTAAGAATTCAGCTTTAGCTGAAAACAGTTTGGTCACAGGTGCTTTTTTCCCCTCCCTTTGTTCTCATCATAAAAAAGTATTTAAAATTAGTATGAAGAATATTGAGGCTGGAGCCTGATTAAAAAGTTGCAGGTAAATTCTTTCTTTGATTATGAAGGCTTCTTGCATTTTTAGAAGAGTAAACTGTAGATCTCTGCAGTATATTTCCAGCTGAATTACTGCTGGCAGTGTGGGTGTAGGCTGTATTTCTGGGCAATTGTAGCAGTTGAAGTTCTGGTAAGATCTAAAGTGAAAGAAGAAAGCAATGCATTAAATATTGAAATGGGAAGAATTGCCTTTCTGGATATGACCTTCTACTAAGGCAGCCCCCAAGAAACCCTGCTATTTAATTAGCAACTTAAAATTCCCTCAGAATGAAAATCTGGCTGTGTAAGAATGACTCAGAATGGCACATAGCAAAGAGCCTTCATTCACTATACCAGTTGATACAGCCTCATATGGATAACTGGTGCTATTACACAAGAATCCTGCTTGGCATAATTACCTGCTACAATAGTTCTGATAGCCATTATTTCTCCACTTTCTTAGGACAGGTATGTAAGCAATTTAAATGCTGCCTTTCTCCATTTTACCCTCCTGCAATACAAGATGTATGTTGATGAGTAATGTGGATTTAACAAACATCAAGATCTCTATAAACTTATTGTTTATTTCTAATACTGTTACTTGGCATAATTGGGTGCGGGGATACAGAAAGCAATGTAATTTTCAGAGAATCACAGTTTCCATTTGATTTATTCAGTATTGTAATGGATATTATAATTTTTCCAGGCTTGTTGAAACAAGTTTGGGAAAATATCTTTTCTGCAAAAGTTTATATATATTTAAAGTAATAAAACTGTTATGGGATCACGTTAATGTACTTTTGTTGGGTGTGAAGGTACCAGTATGAAATAAAAGATTTATAAGTTCAGAGGAATGTTTTAAAATATTTTTTTCTAAATATTATACCTCTTTATTTCAATTATTTAATTCAAAGAGACTATGTACAAGAAGTGCTATATTAACATGACATGAAGAGAATGGAAAAATATAAGGAGAATTCAGCAAGCTTACAAATGTATTGCTTTTAGGTTTGAAATGAAATCAGCTGACTGTAAGAATTCAACTTTAAATGAAAAAACTTTGGTAATAGGTGTCTTTTTCCCATTCATTCTTATAATAAAAAAGTATTTAAAATTGGTAGGAGAAATAGCAAAGCTGTTTGATTCAAAAAACAAACAGACTGTTGCTGATGTACTGAGTGTCATCCTTGGAGTTGGCATTAGAGGCAGTTAGCTATTTCATGGCCAGCATGACAATCATAAATTTATCACAGACTATAAAGGACCTGGCTCTTGTGGTTGGCCTCTTGCTAGACCTGATTTTCATTTCAGACCAGATATGATATGAACTGAAATTGGTGGACATTAACATTCAACCTTGCCATTGTTTTTTTCTGGTTGAGTTTGATCTTGTTGGTACTATCTCTGTCTGTAGGACTAAAGGATCTGTTCAGTTGGTCTTCCTGAGTTGTCTAATGGATCCTCAGGATTTCGAGAGAGAGAGAGATTGTGGAATTTGGTGAGGATTTCTGCAAATTCTTAAGTTACTTGCTGGAAAACAGAGGTAGCCATCTGGTGAGATATCCAGAGCCAGGGGCTCTCTTGATTAGCCTTGCTTTATTGAGGTGCTTCAGGGAATGAAGCAGCTTGAGATTCAGGATATACCTAGCAGGATATGACACTGGCAGAAGACAGAAGAGTGAATCTGAGATAAGAGCTCAAGTGGCACGAAGAGTGGTGAAATGATGATATTTTTCTGCCTTATTGTGTCCTCAGATTGCTGATTGATGGTCCTTTCAAAAGTAACCTGATTATTCTGGTGAGCAATGGGCCAGAAGAACTTCTGTTGGTTGCTGTAAGGGGAGTGTAGCTTTCAATCAGCAGCTGAGTAATAACTATATATGTAAAATGCACCATGAAATACAAATCTGGAAGAGTTCTTGAAAGGAACATAATAGTCACACCATCTTATATGACCCATTGGTAGCTAATCATAGTATTTAAAATGTACAATCACTTTTCTGCACATTGCTTAGAAGAATTCTAAAAAAATACCATCAATGGACTGTAATTCTTGAATCCCTTTATATAAGTCTGCATTATGATTTGGTTTTAGCTTTCAATTCTAGTTTCCTAGGGACAGCAAGTCACCAGTTTGCATATGACATTGAAAAAGTTGTGGAAAGATCATCCTTAATATCTTCATTCCTACTCGTAGAAATAGCGAAAAGGAGAGGAAATCATATTTTTTATGGTAAGCTGGAATATTTAGAAGTTCTGACTCATACCATATCTAAACACGTCCCATATCTTAGTACTAATTAATTAATAAATCTTGTCAAAATTTGAAGCAGCAATCACATTCAGAAGCACACACAAGTAACTGATTTAGCAGGATTTAATTAAATAGAAGAAACTTCTTTATATATAATAACACATGAAGTAAGCATACAATACTAAATGCTCTTTTGGTGGTAGCAGACATACAGTAAGTAGAGAGGAGAGAACAATTTCAGTTTCAGTTCAGAGCTCAGCAGGGCATGCTTAGGTTTCTGTTTCACTTTCAAAGCTCAGCATAGACTCAGAGCTGCAGAGCTAAACCATGCCCAATCCCCATTGACTGACCTTGCTACTAAATCCTATTCCAGTTTATGAATACACTGACAAATCTCCCACACATTCAAGAGAAAAATCCCAGAAGTCATCAGAAACTAAAACCATTTTGTAACCTTTCCTTTGCAGCTGCAAAGAAAAAGCAGATTAGAGTAAAATAATAAAACAGAAAACCTGTCTGTCACAATCATAATTGGAAAAACAGAAATGAAAGGTGTGGCTCTTAGCTGAGCAGTTCAGAGGATGAGCAAGCCTTTCTTTGTAGCCTTGAAGTTTTGTCGTCTCCTTCTAGCTCTTCTCCAAAATGCATTGCAAATATAAATGGGATTGACCCATGACACTGTGTTTAGATGTGCTCTGAAAATACAATAAATTGTGGCAAGGCTTATTCACTGTAGTGCCATCTCATTTGTAAATTAGGAAAAAAAAACCAAGCTTTATGTCACTGTAGTAAGATCAGCAAAATAAAGATTGCTGTTACGAACAAGTGCAGATTATTTTGCTGTGGTTCCATCTTTGCCAAGTGCATTTTGTGGACCAGTTGGTGACCTTGGACATTGTGTTTTGCTGTATTTCATGTTTGTGGTTATAGAGTATTCTGTCAGTTGCCTTTTTATTTGCTTTGCTGAAATATGCTTGACATTAAAACTTTTCTATTTTTTTCTCTTTCTGAAAAAACATCACTACTATATAATAATTAGAAACAATATGAGACTTTTATAATTTAGAGTCTGAGCTATGCTGAAGATATTTGAAGAGAGAATATCTTGAAGAGAGAATATCCTGGAAGAGGGGTTATCTAATGGGTAGTCAACAGCAGTCCATATTGTAGCATTTTGAAGTGAAGTTAATTTGTTTTTCTTGGCTTCCTATTTTATAGGCTCCGGGAGCCTGAGTATTGATAATCTTCAGTTTGATTTCAGACATTTTGCCCTTCCCTTCTAATGTCTGACAATACTTCTTTGTTTGACAATTTTATTTTTCATGTCTATGCAGGTTGCCAGATGGAAATATGGTTATCCTTTAAGAAGTCTAATGCAAACTTTTCATATAAAGTGACTCATACAATGTTCTATAAGATATTGACATGTTTGATACCCTTCTAAAGAACTCTACAAAGGGAGATTCAGCCAAGTAGCCACAAAAACTTATTGATTTTGACTGCTGTTGCTTGAGAGATTCATATGGTAAACATTACTTTGGGAAACCTGCATCAGAACGACCACTAGTGAACCAAGTAATAAAGTCATTGAAGCATTACAAGACCATTTTGAGGCATTAATCATGAATATTCTGAGGATAAATTGTGTAGAATTGGCCTTAGATATTTTTGATGTCTGAATCATATAAACAACTCGATAATCAAGGGCTAATAGATGGAGGCTGAAAAAGTACAAACCGTGTCTAGGTTGTAGAGTTACATGCAGCTTTTGTATGCAGCCTGGATTTTCACAGTGTGTTATGTCATAAAACATTATTTAGCTTTGATTCAATGTGATTTGTGAAACTGGAAATTGTGGTTTGTAAATGTATGATGTAGTGTGGCTTATACAGTTAACCATGACTTGCTCTGAGCAACTTGATAGCCTACACTTAATATTTTTGTAGGAATATGAAGACCATTGATGCAGATGTGGGGAAGGCCAGAGAAGGCAAAATTGGAGAAACAGGCCTATATAATTAACATGTTCTTCGTGCTTGCTGTTCATCCAGGCCATATGCAGCAGCTGCTATTTCCATCTGTGGGTGCCATTCCGGCAGAAGCTCTGTGGTTGTGTAATCAGCAACAAGATTGGCAGTGATGAACAGGAAGGTTGAGACCTGGACTATTTCTGGAATAAAAGGAAAAACAGAATGTTCCCAAAAGGCAGGACATAGTTGTGTTGACCTTAAGTGTCTACTCATAGCTATGATAACAAAAAACAAAAAAACAAAACCGTGCATTGTGATACCACAACTCAAACCTTGCCCAGTTTCTACTTGTATACTGATGCCAATTATAAGTATTTGGTGCATATGATTCATCACTTGTTACCTCTCCCAGTCAAACAACCCCTCACTGCCTTATGCCTATGTCAAATAGACATTTTTTAACCTTAGATGGAGCAAAAGGCCCATAATGTCAATTTGTGGTAGTGTAATTTAGTGAAGATATTGAGGGAAAGTCTGAATTTCCCCAGAAACTGTTGATATAGTTTTGCTTGTTTAATCTACTTAGTAAGGCCACACTTGGAATACTGCATCTAGTTTTGGTTGCCACTATGTAAAAAAGATGTTGAGACTCTAGAAAGAGTGCAGAGAAGAGCAACAAAGATGATTAGGGGACAGAAGACTAAAACACATAAAGAACAGTTAATTGTTGGAATTGGGTATGTCTAGTTTGATGAAAAGAAGGACTAGGTGTGACATGCTAGCAGTGTTCCAATATCTGAAGGGCTGCCACAAAGAAGAGGAGGTCAACCTATTCTCCAAAGCTCCTGAGGGCAGGACAAGAAACAATGGGTGGAAATTAATCAAGGAGAGAAGAAACTTAGAACTAAAGAGAAATTTCCTGACAGAACAATTAATCAGTGGAACAACTTGTCTCCAGAAGTTGTGAATGCTCCAACGCTGGACATTTTTAAGAAGAGATTGGTTAAATGTTTGTCTGAAGTAGTGTAGGGTTTCCTGCCTAAGATGGGGTTGGATTAGAAGACCTCCATGGTCCCTTGTTATTCTATTCTATTCTATTCTATTCTATTCTATTCCATGTTGCTACATAGCAGTGAGTGTTTTTCCTTCCTATCTGGAAATAGAATATATGTTAACTATATAACTGTAAATGTAATCAACCCTTTTTTTGATTATTTTATAGTATGCTAATATTGTGAATTCTGATTGTTTTCTGTAAGATGCATCAGAAGTGATAATGATATAGCTTGGAGGGTTTCAGATACAGTGTGGTACCATATCTTAATTACTTATCAAAATTAGTACATGTATTTGTAATTGCTAACTGATGCCAGATTTTAAAAAAATCCACAAAATGATAGCAAATGAAACTAATAAATTCTAAAATGATATTTATTTTATTTACTATAGAGTCACAATATAATAAACAAAAGCAATGCAGAACAAAACATTGGAATTTAATCACTCTATTAAAAAATAGACAAAACATATCCAACAACATGCTTTATCCACTTTAACAGAAGCCTAGGAGGACAACCTGGCATTCAAGATCCTCTGGAACACCAATGGCAGGAACCATGGATTAATCTATGACTATAAGTAGTTGTACTAATTTTATTTATGCTATCTAATCAGTAATGCATTGATGTTGACTTCAAAGGAAGGAATGGTGAACTGAAGGCAGATCCACTGAGCATGGAGCTGATAACTGCAGCAGAATCAAGAGCTGGTGAAGGGAGAAGGAAAAGGACCAGGGATTATCCAGAAGTACTCCTGAAAGTTGTAGCTCACAAGGAGAGATTTAAAGACAGCCTCTGGCGAGTTTAGAGCTCTGGGAGATAAGGGAATGCTATTTTAGCCCAAACTTCAGCCAGATGCATTTATGGACACTGAGTTCTCATAGTTCCTTTTCTTTTTTTATAAAAGTTTTTTTTATTTTTAAACAAACATACACAAACATACATACATAAACAAACAAAACATAGAAACATACAAACCTAAAAAAATCATCCAATTCTATGCTTACAGTGTGTCAGTTGGTTACTAATTTTTTTGTGCCATTCTTTCATAGTCTTCACTTATAATTATATATAAGTTATCACTTTGTTTAACATAGTTCCTTTTCTGATAATCTTTGGAACTCCTTCACAAAAGAAATATTAATTACAGGTTGATTTCTCAATCTCTCTCCCTCTCTCACTCACTCTCAAAGCAAAAGGGTGATTAGAATGTTGATTCTGGAAAATTACAAATGGACTAAGGATCCAGATGGATTTGAAATAAAAACCTTGAAATTAATTGTAAGAATCCACCTCATGGGAAATAGCTGGGTTTTTTTGGATTCTTAAAATAAAACTATGATAAGAGGAGACTTTGAACATTGATTACTAGAAGGAACCAAAAGAACCTAAAGATTTCAATTAAAGGATAGACAGATGTGCTTAGAACATGTTATGAAAAAGTACCATGTTTTACCAGACTGAAGACTGATTTGAATAAGATTCAAAAATGACAGGCTATAACATGGGTGTTAAACTTGATTGTGTCACGTGACATACCATGATGTATCAAAACGTTTTTTGTATTTTTGGAGCTGGGGTAATACATCTGGCCCACGGGCTTCTAGTTTGACAGGCCTACGCTACAGGAATAATATGGAAAAAGATGCCCCACTGGATGTAAAATGGCTGATGTCTGAATAATTAAAAGGCATATAAAAATAACGAACCAAAAGACCACCAAAGAGATTTGTTAAAATTTTGAAGAATTTTATGAAAAGGGATAAAGAAAAATGAAACCAATATTTAGGACATTATTTAAGAGATTGAAAATCAAGATTGCTAAAAGTAAAAGGAAGGAATATAAAGTTGATTCATTTGGACAATGTTAAAATTGATATCATTATTGCTCTTTTAGCCCTTAATAGATTTTTGCTGGCCAGGTCGACGAACAAGGTTTTAAGGATTTGTTTATTGATAAGAAATGGGATATAAGAAGAAAACATAATTTGTAGCATTTAAGAGAAGGTGATAAGTTACTAAAACTGTTTATTCTTGTTGTGCTAAAGGGAAATCATTAACTGCATTGTGTGTAAGCCAGTCACTTTTTTTGTGAGACGAGTAGCTATATAAATTTAAAAAGTAAATTACTAATTTTCTTCTTAGTTTCTTTTCTTTTTTATATTCTTACTTTTACTTTATTTTATATATTTATCTAGTTTTCTGCATTTCTTTTATTTTTCTTTATATTAGGTTTCATCTTTTTAATTGTACTTTTAACAAGTTATGAAAAGTAATGCATTAATATTGAATATTATATAACAGCATAATATCTGGTGCTAATCTTATATTTAGGTTGTTCATATATGTTATTTTCTGTAGATGCTACACTACAGATTTGTTCTCCGGTTCTGTTTGGGAACAAAATAGATCAAATTTAAATTAAAATTATATTGTGGTAGAACATGCAGAAAATGAAATGCTCCTCAATTTAGTATGTAACAAGAAGCCTATTTGGAAAAAGTTTGGAAAAATGTTTTGTATTGGTTTCAGAAGATGCTATGGGACTTCTTTTTAATTTATGGTGGTGCGTTTTGATATTTTTTGTGATCTAGTCTGCTATGCTGTTTAGCATATATATGGAACTACTGAGATAGTTATCTTGGTGTCAGTATGCTAATATCTTCTCTTTTCCATTAAGGCAACAGTTCAGGTTTTAAATCAGTTTCTGATGTTGATTATGGACTGAATGAAGGTAAATTGTTGAAGCATAATCCCAAAGACTAAAATCTTTTGATTCCACCTGTTCTGCACAGTTCTATTTTCCTTGAAATTAAGGTTTGGAATTTGGATGTGTTTCTGGACTTGGCTTTGAATATGACATTAGGCAAGTGTGATTTTCAGAATGAAAATGAATGTGTTGAGATGGAAGTTGAGTTCCAATAGCTGTAAAAGCCTCTGGACAACTGTCTCTGAAAACTGCTTGAAGCCAACAGCAAATATTTGTGGATAAACAGTTGCGTGGAGCTGGTTTTAGGAACCATACGAGTTCCTTAATGAAATCAGTTTCACTGACTGTTCTTTTGTTCCCAAGCATAAAGTGTTGATTATGATTTACAAAGCTCTGCATAACTAGGGGCAAATCTTTTTTCTCTAAAGAGCACTGAATTCCACAGATCCTTCTAAGCTATATTGGAAGCACATTATAATAGTAATGAGGAATTTTAACTATCCTGACATCAACTGGGAGACAAACTCCACAACAAGTGGAAGATCAAACAGGTTCCTGACAAATCTAGCAGACTACTTTGTCTCCCAAAAAGTAGAGAAGGCAACTAGGGGATCAGCCATACTGGACTTAATTCTCACTAACAGAGATGAAATGATAGAAGGTGTTGAAGCTACAGGAACCTTGGGGGTGAGTGATCATGCAATACTGGAATTCAATATTATGCAAGCACAAGCAATAGAACAAAGTCAAACAAGAGCCTTGGACTTTAAGAGAGCTAATTTCAATAAACTTAGAGAGAGCTTGGGAAGGATTCCATGGATGAGAATCCTCAAGGGGAAAACAACTCAAGAAGCTTGGGAAATTGAAAAGTGAGATTATAAAAGCCTAGCCTAGCACAATACCAACAAAGAAGAAAAATAACAGCTCCCAAAAGAAACCAGCATGGCTGCATAAAGAAATCTTTCACAAATTGAAAGACAAAAAGAACAAATATAAAAAGTGGAAAGAGGGGC
The DNA here is from genome assembly GCA_017656035.1 of Myanophis thanlyinensis. Lineage (NCBI taxonomy): Eukaryota > Metazoa > Chordata > Lepidosauria > Squamata > Homalopsidae > Myanophis > Myanophis thanlyinensis. Next base: position 14,930 of record JAEANM010005431.1, read on the forward strand.
ACATAACTAAGGCAGAATATCAGCAAATAGCCTTAGCTTGCAAAATGAAGTGAAGGAAGCTAAGGCTCAAAAGAAACTAAGGCTTGCAACAAAAGTAAAAAATAACAAAAAAGCTTCTTTCAACATAAAAAACAAGAAAAAAGTCAAGGAAACGATTGGTGTACTAGTGGGAGAAAATGTCAAGAAAGTGACAAGCAACAGAGAGAAAGCAGAAACATTTAACTCGGGGGTTTTTTTGCATCTGTTTTTACACAAAGGGAAAAAATAGTCCAACCTATCAAAAACAATACCACAAAAAAACAGATTAGAAACACAAGTTAAAATAGACAAGAAAATGGTAAGTGAGCTCCTGTTCACCCTAGACAAGTTTAAATCACTGGGACCAGATGCATTTACACCCCAGGGTTCTGAAGGAACTAGCAGATATGATTCAGAACCGTTGAACTATATCTTTCAAAAATCCTGGAGGATGGAAAAAGAGCTGATGTAGTTCTCATCTTCAAAAAAGGGGAAAAAATAGATCCAGGAAACTACAGACCTATCAGCCTGACCTCAGTACCTGGGAAGATTCTGGAAAAAGATTATCAAACAAAGAATCAGCAAACACCTAGAAGAAAACCCTTTCTAGTCTCCTGATGTGTGTGTTGTGACATTCAGCTCTCACAATTGTACACAAGTTTAGCCAATAGTTGGGAATTCTGGGAAGACCTGGTGTATCTGACAGGGTGAAAAAGATTGTAATAGCCATTCAAATATAGAATGAAGATTTCAGTAAACCCAATATCAATCGGGAATAATTTATTAGGAAGAGGTAAAGCAGTAAAAGCTAACTGAGTATTCTTACGACCATAATTGCATTCTTGCCCATTTATCTTGAAGTGGTTTATACTCATGGGAATGTTCCAGTGGATGGTAAGATAAAAGGATTGGATATTTCATGTATGAGGTACACTTTTAATTCAAGAAGGAAAAAGAAGGTTATGTGATTTATAGACATTAGAAACATGTATTCTATTTCCCCCAGACCCTTGAATAGAACATATGGATTAATATGCTGAGGAAAGGAAAAATTGAAGACTAAGGAAAGAAATATGGTAGTGTTAAGTAGAAAGAATATATATGACAACTTGTGTAAGGTTCTATATAGTACACAACTCATTTGTCTACTCTTTCCACAGCATTTTCCACTGCAGTCTTAGGGCATGGAAAATTTCTGTTCTGTAAAAAAAATGGATTCTTTCAACATGATTGTAATTACTGGTAATAAATGCAACTTTCCAATAATATGCGCACTGGATAGAAGAGAGACTTGGCTTTCAGCCAGCAGTTGAGTAATAACTGTATATAGTGCACCATAAAATATAAATCTGGAAGAATCCCTAAGGAAGGGTTGGACAATTATGGCTCCTTCATGAGCATGGCTGGCTCAGGAATTCTGGCAGTTGAAGTCCACAAGTCATGAAGGAGCCATAATTGCCCATCCCTGCCCTAAGGGAACTAATGAACCCATTGGTATCTAAACACAGTATTAACAACGTACATTCACTTTTTTGCTCATTTTCTGAACTTATGAATAGAAAAGGCATAATTTATAATTTTTAAAAAATATCAGTACCCCTTTTAATTGAAATTTTATGTGCTAGTAAAATGTCAGAAGTCAAAATAAGAAATGATTAAGATTCCCAAAGGAAGACAAAAATCTAACAAAAAACTTACCCTTTCTTGAAGAGATCTTAAATGTTATTTGCAAAGAAGAAATATTTTCTGTCTAGCTAACAGAAGCTAAATACTTTTAGAATAATTCTTTAGTGCAAAATGTATCAGCCGTATTATTTAAAGTAACACATATGATTGTGATAAGAATGTTAAAATTGAATTTTTAAAAGGTTAGGACAAGAAGAATATTAATTAAACCAGGGTTTTAAGTGCTCTGTATTTTAAGCGTTTAAATTAGTGTTACTTTGTAGCAAGCATTTCATGGGTGTTCTGCTAAATTTTAATTTGTTTGATTAGTATATTAAAGGGATGGCCAATGTTTTGAAGAAAGCTGTAGATAATTGTTTTCTCCCATTTCTGGTAGCCCTTACGGACATTTCTTCATGCTACTCCAAAGTGAATCTCAACCTTTCAAACAGATTCATGGTAACATAGTGGATGTAGAGAGGGAAGAGAGTAGGTACAAATGTCAGCTTTTCTTATAGTATATATTATGGATCCAGTTGATAGATTTTTATTGAATGGACCACAATCAATATGGGATTTTGCTGTTTCTTTTGTACCAATAGTATTACATTAATAGGTTTCAGTTTCTTCACAGAAGAATTAAAATGTGTGGGATATGATTGCTTTGCATAAATTCTTCATGCTAAAGATACTCTTGGGTTAAGTTGTACACAAAAAAGAACCTTGCTAGGAGCAATTATGTTGACAGTTTCAGGAATAATAGTTGGGAAGGGGCTTGCTAAGCATGTTAAATGATAGAAGTATACACCTAAAAATTGGGTTAGTGCTACTGATACTTTGCTGTCAAAGCTAAGCTGCACTGTGCTTACTTTGCCTGAGGGAAAGTAACAGCCTGGATTTTACCATATTTTTCATTACTTATAAAAACATTTTAAAACATCTGTATGGTGACTTATGTGAAATGCTTTTAGGGAGCTTTGGCAATTTTAAGAAGATACGTAATGGATTTAATTACCTTTATTCTTGTTTTTTATTCATCTTGAATTGCTTATTCTCACTTTAATTATAGTAAAATGCACTACAATGTGTTCTGAGTTCCTGGATGCTAATATTAAATAAGGATAGGGAACTTTCGTTGCTCACATGTTGTTTTGCTACATCATCTGTCACTGTTGGATATTGACTGCTGCTTTTTTGGAGTAGTAGTTCACATATTTTTTCCTGATAAAGAGAATTAAAAAACAAACATATCATGGAGTGTAATTAATTAAATTAGAATTTTACCAAATACCTTGTTTTACCTAACTTGGAAATGCTATTCATTTCTGCTTAATCCTTAACTCCTTTATCCTATAAATTTGGCTCTGCCACCTGGCCTGATACATTGAATGTGGTTGACGAGATGGGGAAGATCTCCAACCCTAGGTTGCCATCGTCTTGGTTTTTAACATTTCTTTTTAACTCTCTTAATTTTAATTGTCTCATATTTTTTAAAACTTCTTACTATATTATAAACTGCTGAGAGTCACTGTAGCAGTGAAACAGGCAGCATAACATTTAATAAACAAACAATAACTAAAAATATAAGAACTTAGGTTAGGATTTTTTTCAGTATAAATTTTCCTTATAATAGGAAGAAAATTGTCCCTAATCTCTGAAAGAGAAGGGAAAAAAAAAAACAAAGGAGGAGAAATCTACACTTACTTTCTTTCTGTGCTGCTAATAAAATCTTGTTTAGAGATTGTTTTCATTTTGAGGTTCCTAAAATGAAAAGCACAATTGTGCTAATTCAATCCTAATGCTACCAAATGAGTTGGTATTTTTCAGAAAAAATTTGTTATGAATTGCCAGCTTAGATCCCAAAAATGCAATTATTTTTCACTTTTAAGATAGTATTGCAAATTTTTCTTTGAAAATTAATTTTTAATTAAAAATTAAAGTTAACCTGAATGAATTTTTATTACCATTTTAGTGAAAAAGTAATATGATAATCTGTAGTCTAAATGTATATGGTATCATAGAAGTCTTGCACAAGAAAAAAAAGATTTGATTTACAGTATTTTATATATCTACATACATTGTCTACATTCCTGTCTAATGCAAATTAAACTAGCTCTACTTTAAAAGAAATCTGGAGAAAATGCTGATAGGTGATCTAAAAGGAAAGAATCTTTTTCCTCTACAGATATGACCATCAGCCTTTCCTCTTTGCAGTGTTGAGGGAATCCAAGGAATGAGAGTTTTAAAGTACTCAGTAAGAATGTTTAGAAGGTAAAAGTTACAATTCCAGAATACACACACAAACAAACACATATACATACATATATACACGTATCTATGTATGTATGTATGTATGTATAGGTAATTTTAAAGTGGCAAAACTAGTCGGTTTCTTTTCAGTTTTTGTATGTAGTGGGCTTAGACAGCCATTCCTTTTGTGAAATAATGGTAAATTGCATCTGTTCATTGCTGTGACACCTCTTTTATCAGCATGAGGTAATTGTCTCAATGATTTGGCTTCAACTGGCTATGGAATGGAACTTTTGTGGATTTGAATGAAGCCAATATTAATGAGCTGAGACTCAATGATTGCTTTTCTGTTCATTCCCAGGTGGAATAAATCAGTATATTCAGATGATGTAGAAAAGTTTTTGGTAAGGGTGGCCTGCTGAGCAAAATAGTAGATGAAGGAAAGGGTATTGGTAACATAGCTTTATTTTTTTGGGAGAAGGCATGCAAAAGGTGACAGGAATATGAACTCTCAACTTTTGTTTTCCATCCTATACTTTTTGGAACGGACTATTGGGAGTTGCTGTTGCACTAATGCTTGTTGTGACATTTCCACTGTCAACTTCATACCTGAGTATGCCTTGAAACTTTTCCAGGAGTTCTTTAGAAATTTTACTATTTATTTATTTATTTATCGTATTTATATACTGCCCCATCTCAACAAGGACTCGGGGCGGTTCACAGCAGATAAAAACACAGTATTACAAATTCTAAAACCAATTTAAA